>CABHPP010106340.1:0-47826 GCA_902168425.1 Peromyscus attwateri | reverse complement strand
CACACACACACACACACACACACACACACACACACACACACACACCACTGCTGCTTATGATGATGATGATGATTTGACCTTCACACCATAGTGACAACAGAGAAGCACTATCCAGAGACCAAGACCAAGTCAGTAAAGGTATTCATGTTTGCTGATTTATCTATTTCCTGTCCAGGGATATCCTCTATGTTGCACATGTGCTAAAAAAAAAAAAAAGATGGCTTTTTAATAATAAAACCCATTATTAATAACAGAAGAGACTCTCTTTACATAAAGATCCAAAAAGAAGTCTTAAAGGGGCAAAAAAACTGCCAGTATACAGCATGGCTCTCATTCAGGGAGGGACGTCTGCCTTCTGGCCACTTCAAACCTACAACAGATCATATTCCAGCCATCTAAGCTCTCCCTCGCCTTGTCCTATGCATTAGGAATTCTGAAATAGTTCTTCCTACTTCACACGGGGTTCATCACAGAAAACTAATTGTTGATCTTCAGATGCCTGCAGGCCAACAATCTGTGTTACAAGTGTATCCCTCCTAGAGGAAAAAAAAAAAAACAGGAAAGGAGGGAGAGGAAGGAGGAGACAAGAAATGGACGCAACGTGAGCATCTGTAACGAGCTAATTGGACCCTTGTGGGCCACCTAGCAGACACAAAATTAAAACAAACAGAGCCTCGCCTTGCTCACTTTCAGGACTGTTGCCATGCTGGGCTTATCAGCTTTTCCCTTGCCTCCTCCCTTGACCTCCATTTTTAAAGGACCTAATTACAGGTCTTTCTGAAAGATCACAAGCCAGTGTCCCTCTCAAAAGAAGAAGGGATTTTTGCCTCGGAACCAGAGGCACTGTTAGAAGTTGGTAATTAGTATGACTTGTTAATGGAGTTTGGCTGTGATTAAGCAGTGATTGAGTGTGAGTTGGGTACCTGTCAGTGGGGAAGCCTGGGAGGGGTGAGAGATGTTTAATGAGGCACCTGTTGTTGGGGCCCACTGAGGTTTGTTGCAGCTGACTGGCACTTGGATGTGGTGTGCATTAAGATGCGGGCTGGGTTGGGCTTTGCAGGTGGCTGGCAACACAGTGAAGCCCATAGGCTGCCTCCCCTTCAGAGCTGGCTACATTTCCAAAAGCTATCCCTCCTTGGCCCCAGTCTCCTGGGTGATTGATGCCAGACCTTTTCTCCCCTCGGGGACTTCAGCTATCCTGTAGCTGATAGGCCAGCATGGTAGCAGTCCGTAAAGGACTCTTGGATTCCCTGACCCTTGCTTCTCACTCAGACTTGAGCTAGGCAAGTGGGCTTTCCTTCTCAGCCAGCCTACCCTTCCCACAGGGTACAGTTAAGGAAACTGAGGCAAGATGAACAAAATCGTGTGTCTACGACATTCACACAGCTTATTCCCGGGGCCAAATGCAATGAACTCACCGGAAGCATTTTTCCAACGTCGTAAGGGATCCTCAACGGTGTAAGAATGCTGATTTTGACAAGAGGTCCTGGGTCAGGGCCCTACAGAAAGCTTGCCACCAGCTCTAGGCAGCTGTCAGTTGCAGGCCAGGGACTGGGCACACGTTAAATCACATGTGTAGGACACATTCTTGTATTCGAATCATGCAGAATCTCTAAAAGATGCGTAGTAATTGTGTGTCCCAGCTTTATGATTAATAACATCTTACGATTTTCAAGGACGAGAGAGAAGGGAAATACATGGAGTGCCTTATCTGAAAACAGAGCCTGATGCTAAAGACATTATGGAGCAATCTACATAAGCTTGCAGTGGAGGAGGGCTGGTAGAAGCAAGCAAAACCATACAGGGAAACTCTGACCAGTTGCAAAAGGCCCGCCCTACACATCCAAGTGTTGCCAGAACATTTCCAGAAGGAAAATAGGAGTTTGCCCTCAAGACCCTGCTCTGTCATAGTTCTGGGGACCCAGTGGCAACCATCCATTCCCTCTCCTCCAACCCTGTTCCTCCCTGCTGGTATCTGACCCAAATTCAAGTGACCAACCCTACCCTTCCTGGGTCAGAAGTCAGGACTCTAGCAGAAACTGTTGTTTGTTCTTTTAGGCTGAATGTGGAGTCAAAACACGTGCCAAAAGCCACGAGGGCACTGCAGCCACCTGAGCCAGGGCTAGCACAGCTGAGAGGCCTTGGCTGGGCTCTTCAGTGGACTCCCTTAGGATTAGGACCACACTGTTTCTAATAGAACAAGCTTTTCCAAGATTGAAAAGAAAGATATGGCCTCCTGCAAAAGTTCTGGGTAAACCTCCAGCAGCACAAAATACCTGAAGAACAGGACAATTTCAGATGTCCCCAGTACCTCTTATTGATAGTAAAACTATTTAGGTAACTCATAGTAGCATAAAATCAGTTTATTTAAGAAGTAACAACTTTGTCTGAAATGTCTACAGCTCACTGAGGTTCTGTTCTGAGTTTCCACACAGCTTCCTGGTTTCTTGTCTTTCTTAGATGGAGAAGCCAGCATTGAAGAAAATATAATCCTAATATGATCATTTACTGAACATGGTTTCCTTGGGCTAATTGCCATCATGTCCAATTTACTTTTAATTCTTTTTACATTTATTTACCTATCTCTTCATTTATTTGTGGGTGTTTGCATGCCATGGGGGCCTGTGGAGGTCAGAGAACAATGTGGGAGAGTTGGTTCTTCTCTTTTATTTGTGGCTTCTGGGGATGGAACTAGGCTTTTAGGCTTGACCATTGCCAGGCCTTACCCACTGAGCCATCTCATTGTCCTTCAATTTATTTCCATAGAAAAATAAAATATTTGGCTGCTGTGGGCAATACTCTTCTGAATATTACTGAAAAGCAATGGTCATAACTTGATCCAACAAAAGGCAAGTCTCAATGAGCTCTTTAAATAATTTCAGCGTATTGACTTTCTTAACACTTGTGTTCTCGACATCATAGTAGAAGGTGTCTGGGGGTCCTTCTCATCACCTGGCATTTCCAATGGTAACTATGCTTTAGGATGCTGGAAGAATAATGGAATTTTAGATCAGTCTCTCCATAGGGATTTGGTATAATTTTAGTGAACACAGGAACAAGGGTTGGTATGGCGGAAGATTTTTGGAGAGGCAGATAAGGCTGACAAGGATTTTGTTTTTAAATGTTAAAAATTTCAAGTCCCAAAGGTGCCCTATCTCGAGAGTCCATGTGAGAAAAGAATGCGCAGGTGCCTTCTGGTGGAGAGAACCAACAGTAGATCCAAAAACAGATACTCTAGGGGGAATTTCCATTCCTACCAAGTGTTGGGTATGCAGCTAGAGAAGAGTGGCTTCCCACTAGGGTGGCCAGTTTCTTAGTTCATGTTCTAGTCTGATTTCTATTGCTGTGATAAAGACCATGATCAAAGGCAGCTTGGGGAGGAAAGGGTTCATTTCACTTACTCTTTCATGTTCACAAGCCCATCTTTGAGGGAAATCAGGGAAGCAACTCAAGCAGGAACCTGGGAGCAGGAACTGAAGCAGAGACCATGGAAGAGTGCTGTGGGATGTCCTGTATGCTGTAAATATATGTTGCTTTGATTCATTGATAAATAAAATGCTGATTGGCCAGTAGCCAGGCAGGAAGGATACTGTAGGCGGGACAAGGAGGAGGAGAATTCGGGGAGGTGGAAGGCTGAGGGAGGGAGATGCTGCCAGCCACCACAAGGAGAAGCATGATGTAAGATGCCGGTAAGCCACGAGTCACGTGGCAAGGTATAGCTTTACAGAAATGGGTTAATTTAAGATATAAGAACAGACAGCAAGCAGCCTGTCACGGCCATACAGTTTATAAGTAATATAAGTCTCTGTGTGTTTACTTGGGGGACACGAGTAGGAGAGATTTGTCCTGACTGTGGGCCAGGCAGGACCAGGAAAACTTCAGCTACAGAGCAGTGCTGTTTACTGGGTTGTTCTCCGAGGCTTTCTCCGCCTTCTTGCTTATACAGTGCAGGACTACCTGGCTAGGAGTGGAACCAACCGCAAAGTGGGCTGGGCCCTCCCACATTGATAATTAATCAATAAAATGATTTCAGGCCTCAACATTTGGTATTGTCGTTGTTCTTCCCCGAGGAAGACTATTTCTTCCACTCTCAACATCCCTTAATTGTCTATATTTATTTATGTAGGGTTGAGTCCTCTGGAGTTCTTCACACCTACCCCAGCCATCCACCTTAGCCTATCTATTGCTCTTATCCCATTCAGCTCACGTTTAAGCAGTTATGTTGGTAATATTTTACGGATGTAGCTTCTCACATTCCCAGGAGACACAGTGTCACAGCAAACTCCCTGTTCTCTGACTCTTACAATCTTTCTTCCCTCAGTTCCAAAATGATCCCTGAGCCTTAGGTTGTATTGTAGATGTTTCCATGGGGACTGGGCACCACGACTCTGCATTTTGATTGGCCGTGGTTTTTCTGTAATGGTCTCCATCTGTTCCAAAGAGACATTTCCTTGATGAGGGATCTTACCAATATGACTGACTAAGCATGAGCTGGACAAGGACAATAGGCATGCTAAAGTGGATCAAAAAGCCCACAAGGCCTCAACCCTTCACAAAGAACTACAGGTAAGGGCTGGAGAGATGGCTTAGAGGTTAAGAGCACTGACTGTTCTTCCAGAGGTCCTGAGTTCAATTCCCAGCGCCCACATGGTGGCTCACAACCATCTGTAATGAGATCTGGCACCCTCTTCTGTGTATATAATAAATAAATAAATCTTTTAAAAAAAGAACTATAGGTAAACCAAGGAATGCTGAGAGTGGGAGAAATAGTCTTCCCCACATATGTTTTGTTAAAAAAAAAATAAGTCCCCCTCTAAAGAAAAAAATCTGTATCCTAAAGTAATTTTTGACTATAGCATGTTCTAGTGGGAAACCGTCAGAGAGATTCAGCCAGACAAGAGATATGACACCTAGAGAAGAAAAGAAACTGAGGATAAGAGGAACTTGAACCCAGGGCCCATGGCCTGTCATTATTTCCTCTGCTGGTGAGCATGATACTTCCTAAATACTCTTGGACATAGTGAAGACTTAAAAAGGATTGGCCATGGAACTGCCCAAAGACACACAATTTCTGTGGCTGTCACAGATTTCCCTAGGCAGCCTGTAAGGAAGAGGCAGTGACCTGTTTCTGCCACACACCAAAAGTGTATCAGTTCATAGCCCTGCAATGATTCTCAGTAAATAAGCCTGGAAGGGATAGGCAGCCTGCACTGGGTACCTGCTGTTCTCTGGGCTCTACTCAGGCTGTGTAAATGTCCCTTTTCTAGGTCGCCAGTGAGAGGGACTTTCAGGTGCATAGTATGCACTTTCCAGTGTCAGTGCCATGGAAAATGGAACCACAGTCCTAAAGGGGCAAAGCCCTGAGCACCCAGGTTAGAGGGTGCTACTGCATAGGACCTAACCGGGTAGAAATGCCCCTCCTCACAACATGGTAAGCTATGTCTGTCACTGGTTACAAGAGAGTCAGAGTTGGAATTCATAAAAGGAAGAGCCAATCAGTCTTAAGAGGTGCTAGAGAGATCCTGAAGAGAGTCAGCTGAATGCAGGCAACACCACCAGAGGAACAGAAGATGAACCCCAAACCAAAGACAATGCCATACACAGCCCTGTGACCTTGACCTAGCAAGCCTGTCCTCTGCACAGGTCCAAGTCTTCACCTTTAGAGCCAACCATATCAAACTAAATTCCACTACATGCTTCCACTTGGTGGGCCGAAGGCAGAACTGGCCACAGCTGCACATGGTTTCTTGTCAGTTTCAGAATGAGAAGTGGCTGGTTTCCATGAATGAGGACCAACTGAACTTCATCTCCTTTTCATCACTCCTCATTCTAGGTTTTGCCTATCACATTCTATTGTCATTATTTTGCTCCCAAATCACAAGCAGATGCAAATGTCCTGGTGGAAGGAGGTACCCAGAATGTCAGTCATGGTGGACACTCCAGCATGAGTGAGCATCAGGCTCCTGTCTTTATTTATTCTTACTCCCTCTGGAAGGCACAGCAGTGTATAGCTTCACCTGTCAGGGTTTCCCATGTCCCACACAGTGCTGCTCCTGTCCTCCTGGAGACCACATGTTGGGGCCTCACGGGACTACTGCTGTATCATCTGACAGATCACAGGCCATAGATTGCTGGGCTCTGCCTCTGCCAGGAGCTAGCTCAGGCACTTCTCAGTTCATTAGGTGAAGAGGTAGAGATGGTACCCAGCATGTCAACTGATGGATTTTGTCTGGAGTTGGGGGTGGGGAGAACAATCCTAAGGAAGTCTACAAATCCCATGGGTGGGCCAAACTTTGATGACTAGGCTTAGTCTGCCCCAATTTATCATAATAAAATGAAAATAATATAATGGTTTCCATAAGCAAATGCTTACCATGTGCTGGGCTTTGTGCCAGAACTATAAACCCATTTTAATCAAGCCATGCAAACTCATGGTTTCTCTCACATGGCAGTGAGCAGCAAGGTTGAGTCAGCCCTGCCTGTCACACTACAACAATTGCTGTCACTGTGCCTACTCCAATCTGTTCTGCAACCACTGTTAGAGAAAGCTTCCTAACATACATATTAATGTGAGGGACATGAATATTAATGTGATGTCTGTGGTAAATTAAATCTGCAAATATGACTCACTCTTGTCTATAGTAAAGTATCCCAGTGTGCTTCCAATTGAATCCTTATTTTCTTTCTTTAGTTGGTTAAGCTTCTGAAGACAAGGACTCACTACGTCCCAGGCTGGTCCTCAAGTCTCAATCTTCCTGCCTCAGCCTCCTGAGTTCTGGGATGACATGTATATGCCACCATCCTCCAATCTGGGAAAATCTTCACACAAAACATTAATAAGTACTTTACCCTGACCTCTCTCCAAACAAAGGGGAGCTGTACCCACTTGTATTAAAAATGCCACCTTGCCATGCTCTTTCATGTAGAACCCCTCCAAGACTATAGAGTACCTGTCATGTCTCAGTCTGACAAGGATATAGGAGATAGTTGTATTTCTCCACTAAAATGCTCCAATTCGCTTTCTGAGGAACTCATGAATCCCAGTCACCTGTCAACAGCTTCTGTAACATGCTGCGTTCTGGCCGACCTCGAGCTTCCTTTGAGCTTCTATAACATGCTGCGTTCTGGCCGACCTCGAGCTTCCTTTGGGATTTCCACGCTCTGCCTAACCATTTCTCCAGTCTCATTTAGCACAAACCTTTCTTCAAACAAGACATGAAAGCTCATCACCATGCGCCCTGTCTCATACTCTGGACCAAACTCAAGTTTTCCATCAATGTAACCCTCCTGGTCTTACATCAAACCCTACCCCTGGTCCTCAGTTGCTGCAAATCCCCCCCTGAGAGGCATGGTTAACACCTGACCCGCACTCTAATTTTGTGCAGAGTGTAAGTTAACAGCATAGACCCTGCTCCGCCTGTGACATTTATTTTTAAGACTGAATAGTTCTGTGTCGTCTACTTACTTCATCTGCAGGATTTCAAGTTAAATGTTTGTTTTTATTCCCTTTTTAATCCCTCCTTTGTAATTTTGACCTTGCTATTGTTCCAAGTTTCTTAGGACAACCTGGGAGCCCACATAGAACCAGACAAAAAAAGAACTACTGGTCACCCTCTACTGTGCACAGCCCAAATATGGTATAAGGTTTTATAGTTGAAATATTTGTCTTCTGCCTGAAAAGTCCTCATCTAATGGAAGGCCTCTCAAGGCCAAGTTCAAGTGCTGACCCCCTAATTAAATATTCTCTGTTCACATTCCTGATGAAATATCTCTTAATGAAGATAGTGAAGTAGCACACCCCAATAGCATAGCAAATAACCTACTGACCCACAATGTATTTAGCATAACTGCCTCTTCCCCAAGACTCTTTTTTAAAATTCTTTCACAGTTCCATGTAAGATATGATGTATTTTGATCGTATACCCCATCTAGTTACCTTCATCTTGCCCTGCCACTCCCAATAACCCATCAGCAAATCTGTCCCTACTTTGCTGTCTTTTTGGGTGGCAGCCACTGGGCTTCATTAGGGTTGCTTGTCTGAACATGAGTGGAGGTTATTTACATGAGCAAGAATAATTTTTGCATGGCTATACTACTCAGGAATATGGCTCCCCTTCCTGGCTTCTGGGTAACCATTAAATGTCTACAGCTCTTCAGAAGTGGGGGGGGGAGGGGATTCTCATAAAACCATCCTCCATCCATGACGGAATATTAGCATAGCCAGTTTTGTGCAAGCTTTGTAGACATGGCTATTGGTGCAATAGCTCGGTCATGTACAGAAGGCAACTTTCCACAGCACTACTCCCCATCGTTCAGCTCTTACATTCTTTCTTCCACCTCTTCCATGATGTTTCCTGATGAGGAGAGTGATGCAGATGTCCCATTTAGGGCTAGAAATTCAGCCACATATTGTAAGAAGTTTAAGTATTTATGAGGCCCTGCGTTCACCACTGTCCACTGCAAAGATGCTTCTCTGACAGAGGACAAAAGTAGCACTAATCCTAGAGACATAAGCATGCCATTCTAGAAGGTAGCTTGACACTGTGTCCACTCAGTAGAGCATCAGCAGCAGATGTCCCTCGGGGCTTATGACCTTAAACCAGCTATGGGTCTTCAGATTTACAGTGCCAGACCTAATTTCCCTCCAGTGAAATGGGCCTCAAATCCAATCAGAAAGTGATTAATTTCCCCTGTAACATCTATGCTGTTATTGCACAGCTAGACTTACGTTACCTGCAAGTTGGCATTGTAGTATACAAGATCCACCTTAAGATGACCTTTGATAACAAGCCCCTCTAGCAGCCTGTATAGCATCAGAAGGGAGGAAACTTCCAGATCAGTTCCAGCTTAATTTCTCTCTGCTCTGTCTCCAAAGTTTATAGTATTTTCAGCAGTAGGGTCTTACCTTCTACTTCTGGTGAGCAACCAAGAATAGCAATGGGCTATATTGTTTCTGTGGCTTTATAAAACCCTGCTCAAAACCTCCTATGGCGATGTCAGACACTCTTCACTATGACTGTCATTTAATAACCTAAGGCTTCTGGGAACAGAGTCCCTATCATGCTTGTCCTTAATTCTTCTGTAGGCCCAGCACGATTCCCCACACTGTGGGTTCATGAAGTCAGCAGACTTTCAACAACATCTGATGGCTAAACAAGTGGTTCTGGTCCCTAGGCCCAGGGAAAGGAAGCCCAATGCCCTCCAGAAGCATGCTGGACAATCTGGAACTGACTGTGTGTTCCACCATAGCTAATCATTCCCATTTGACAACACTGAGTCTTCAGCCTGCAGAGCACTGGAATTCTCTGCACAATGCTGAGGAGTTTCTAGGACTCACATTTTACCTACTCACCTCAGGCTCTGCTGATTTATGCAGCTGCACATTTTTAGCCATGCAGAATGCCTCCCTGGAACAGGAGACAGTTACCGCACCACTCTGCCAGGTAATTCAGAAGAGTGATCATTATATACCCTGCTCTGGAAATTGCAGAGGCTCTATTTTTAAAATGAATATAAAGTCAAAAAGGAATTTTGACAAATCCGATTCACCAAAGTAGGCCACCCTGACTTGAGCTGTCAATAAGGTGTGAGGGAAGACACTAGGAGATTAACACCCTTTCAGGGTGACCCAGCTGTTCTCTTGAAGGTGATAACATGCAATCAGACACGGGATGGGGGAACAAAGAGGTAGTGGTGGGGGTGGGGTGGAGATTCTTAACTGAGATGTTCCTACTTACTTTCAAAAATTACATTAAAAACAATCTCAGTCATATAACTTTTTGACCTACAGCTACTGCAAGGAAGGAAAACTTCCATGGGGCTCTTTCCTCCTGTCACATTGCTGACGGTGATTTTCAGGAATCTGCTGGAGTCAGGGATGCTCTCTAGTCAATCAGAGAGTCTCTTTCTACACAGTTACTGTCAGTACTTTTTAATAACATTTAAATTTACCTGTGTAAATTTACCTCCTTGGTATATTTATTATTTTAATACCTGGTGTATAAAGTCATGCATGTATATTTTAGATTTATAGATATATCATTTATCACTGCTGTAAGTATATTCATGCATATGTCTATATAAATGCTATATAGTTGGTAGAGACCAATTTCAATTAAGTACTTTGTGTAATTACCAAGGAATGCACATATCATATTTGGGAAAAGTGTGGTAACTGCTTTACCCACCCTAGCCTTATAATGATCAAGTTTCTCTAAAGTAACAAGAGAACTGAACTAGCCTGGCTTCACACAATCCAGCTAAGCAATGCGTTAATAGGAAAAGACTGGCCTTTCCAGTCTCTGACTGTATTTTCTGGTTACCTGAAGATCTGCTGACTGCGATAGACTGCCATGTCACACTTACAGTGGAAAGGAGGTAGACTCTAGTGAGGGACATGTACCTTCCAAATACTTAGCAGCACTGTGCACTTTCAAATTTGGCATCAGGGTTCCTCTGATTTATAACATCTCTATTAAAAATACTTCACTTTGAAAGCCCCACCTAAGTAAGTGGGGGTCACCTGTGAAATTAGACATGCCCTGCTCATGCACATTCCCTTGGGGAAACTGGCATCACACACACACACACACACACACACACACACACACACACACACACACACTGAGCTGTGCTGTCTTCTTCAGGCAGTCTATGGACCAAAAGACAAATCCCCTGTGGTTTAAGATGACCTCTCTGAGTGGGCAATGTGGAACCTTATCTTTTCATTAATTTAGTCACAAGTGACAAACCAAAGAGAACATGAAACAAAGAAAGGACTTTTATTGTAGGAAGAAGAGCACTTTCAGGGTGCTAGCATAGAGTAGGGATGCTACTGGATACCAACTACATGCTAGCTCTATGAACATGTATAGTTAAGGCCATCTCCCAGAAACCCTGTGTCCTCACCTGCACGCGGACAGGTTGGATCATGTTAATATTAAGAATCCTTAAACCAGCCAGGCGGTGGTGATGCATGCCTTTAATCCCAGCACTTGGGAGGCAGAGGCAGGTGGATCTTTGTGAGTTCAAGGCCAGCCTGGTCTACAGAGCGAGATCCAGGAAAGGGTGCAAAGCTTCACAGAGAAACCCTGTCTGGGGCGGGGGGGGGGGGGGGGGAAGAATCCTTAAACCCTCTTAGTCTATCACTATAGGAAGAAGGCAGTACAGGAATAGAGAAACTGAGATTAATAGAGAAACTGGAGTATTATTTGTCTACATAGACACTCAGAACTAGAGAATTAAAATGTTAATTATAATCAGGAATTATGCTGGTTTGGTAAAGTGGTGGTAAAGTGTTCTCCTCTAAGGTCCAAGACCCCGTTAGCCCCCCCAAATTTGGTTAGGTTCCCAATACCAGACATGACCTTTCTTCTCTTTAGCTGACCTTGAGTCCAATTAGAAAGAGGTTGGTTGTCACCAAGATACAAGTACCACTAGTGTATCCTTAGGAATATCATGCCATACTGGTCATTGCTGTGGTTCACAGGCATCATAACTGGATAGGATTATTGGTTGCTTCCCTTTGTTGGCAGTTTATATAATAACTATGAAAGTTGGTCTTCAGGGATTGGGATCTCAGGTCTGATCCAGCTCAGCTCCTGAGTCCTGTGTCCATAGACCATGCTGTCTTCAGTAATAGGGACTTATCTTCAGCCTCACCAAGACAACCAAAGGCAACAGCAATACCCCACATTGTTTAGGGGGTCTCTCGGACTCCTCTGACCAAGAACTAGAAGGGGGACTTTTCGTGCCTGTTATGGGGAGGGGCGACAGCCTGTGGCCCTCAGAGTAGTATTGTCATCCCAAGTGGCACAACTTGATATATATGGATTTTTATTGCTTTTTCTAACACCCTTACTGTTATTTGTTCTTCATCCTCCTTCTGTATTGACCCCACCCCACTCCAGTCACACCTCACCACTGTTTCCCCCATTCTTCACTTCACATAACTTGTATCCTGTTAGTCTCCTCTCTAAAGACTAAGAACTGTAAAAGAGGGAAAAGTAGTAGTCCCTAGGGATGAACCACTAATTGGTTATCCACCAAGTGGTCACTCCTGAAATCATATGTGTACAAGCAACACTAACAGACTCAGAAAGTTGTATTTATATATTTATGCATTGATGCAATATGCAATAAAAACAATTAAATAAAAAGAGGCCATGAATTTGAGAGAAATCAGGGGGATACATGGAAGGTGTATAATTGCATTTTAACTAAAAAATTTAAATGTATACATATTTTTAAGAATTTAATTGTACACATATTAAATGTGTATCAGAAAAAAATAGAAATTAATGTCAGTAATTCCTTCCTAAATAAAATCCCATGTCCTAAATCTCTAGTACCCCTAAATAACCAATCTGTACATTGTGGTATCTTTCTTTTGAAATATGCCCCCATATAAGCATATAAACACAAACAGATATATTGATGAGTATAAAAATTATATACTAAAGCAAGATGTTGGCATTGCCAAGTGATCTAAAATTTAGGTACTATACCTCAGTTCTGTAGTATGTCACATAGTGGATGGGAATGTTAATTGATAATCATGCATCAATAGGCCAATAAATAGAAGTGCCAATTAGTCTCACCTGTAAATATTCTGCTTCTAAGTGCTTTTGTACAATGTACAGGTTATAGTAAAGATGCTGTCATGGTAAATCTTGACTGTGGACTTCACTAGAGCTGAAGTCAACTAAGAAATAGGCTTCTGGGATGGTCCATGAGGACATTTCCAGGAAGGACCAACTGATAGGGAACCACTACTTCCAGCAGTGACCCAGAAGTGAAGGAACCCAAGGGAAACATGCTGCTTCCTTTGCTGGCCTTAACTCCCTGCTGGTGAGTGCATCTACTTTGTTGCTGCTGCCTTCAGAACCCAGCCCTTTTTAGCTTTTCAACGCTTAACTGAATACCAGCAGCTCCCTAGGCTTCCAGCCTCAGTGCCAAAGTGGGGCTAGTGCATCATTCAGTCTCACGGACTGAGAAGCTCTCATCTCCAGGACCAATAGGTGGTCATCGTTGGACTATCAAACTCATATCATGTACCACCATCTAATTCTTTTCTACTATATATAAATTCTATTGGCTTTGTTCCACTGAGAACCCTACCAATTGTAGATTGTAGATTCTCACTATAGCATTGTTTACAACCATGCAGTAAAATGGCAATGAACCAAACACCCAAAGTTCAAAGCCCTGATGGGTACATGTTAAGGTGCACTCACACGGTAAAGATGCAGTCTTTCATAGTGAGATTCTGGAATTCACTGAGGACTAAGGAAGGTTGTAAACTCACGTGTGGGGCACCTCCACGGACCACCACAGGTAAGGTAGTTCACCATAATGCTTTCTTTAGAGAGCACAATAAAGCCACTGGGATAGCACAGCCTAATCTGGGCAGCCGACAACAATCCCAGGCTCTCCATATGTCCCCCAGCATCTAGAAATGGCAGGCTAGCATTTCCCTCCTGCTGGTGCTGGTGCGCTCCCTGCAACTGTCACTGTTTCTCCTTGCTCTCTGCTCCATTTTTCCAAGCCTTTGCCTCCCCCCTCTTACCAAGGGCTGAGACATATTCTTTAGGCTAAAAAAGATTAGCAACCTGTTTGGTGGCCTTCATGCGCTCTAAAGTGTCAGCAGCTGTCCTTGCTCTGGGGACTGGATGGGATCCTGGCAGCAGGAGGGGCAGAAGGCAGAGGCAGCAGGCAGAGGGAGGCGAGGCGTGGGAGTGTGCAGGCACATTCAGCCTAGAGAAAAGGGTCACGGAAAGAAAGCAAACTAAGAGGCAGGGCTGGGCACTAAAGAAGGGCATGTGAGCAAGAGGACCGAGCAAATCACTGCAGAAAGCTGAAAAGAAGATTTCAGGGTGTGTGTGCGTGTGTGCGTGTGTGTGTGTGTGTGTGTGTGTGTGTGTGTGTGTGTGTGTGTGTGTGCACTTCTAGCCCTTTGATAGGCAGTAAGAGTGGAGTGGAACTGTTCACTGTTACAGAGAGAGGAAAATTACCCTTCCCTTTCTTTCTTTCCTTATCCTGTATTTCTTGCTGCTTCTACAGATCCGTTTCTATTCTTTTGCACCTGTCTAGATGGAAAAGGAAATGATCCCCAACTTGGACTGAAGACACAGATGCCTCGTGTGTCCTCACACTGGTCTTCAACTGGTCCCCAACGTGGATGTCTGCAGACTGAATGTCTGACTGAGCCATGACTGTAACTTCACCGTCCTCTACAGCTGTCTAAGAGCTGTGACACTGTCCTCCTCTGCTACACCCTTGGGATGCTGTTTGACTCCTTGCATACCTGTCCTCCCCTTGTATCTCCTCACTAGCTCCATCTGCTGGTTAATTCTGGACTCTCACCAGTCCTCTCCCTCTGATTTGCAGCCACACTCAACATCACGGTAAACTCATTCACTTACTTCTTTAGGAGGAAGTGTGCTCTCCCAGACATCTCTCCAGTGCCTTCCTTCTTCCCACTTGTGCCTTGTGGCTTAAGTGTTGTTTCGGCATGCTCACTGTTAAAACTGGGACGAAGCTTGTAACCCATTCACAGTGTAGTAGCTCCTACATCTTGAGGCTCACTGGAAAAGGACAGATTCAGAATTCTACAGAAGGAATCATTGGTAAGGACTAGACACAAACTAAGAAAAATCTGAAAAATTCCCATGCTAACTTTCACATCTCAAAAGATGGTGGAGCACATGGCTACAGCTTTCCTCTAAGGAAGAGTATTATAACTTGGGGTGAATTGTTAAAAAGACTTTATTTTTACATTTTTAATTAGGTGTATGTGTGTATAGCTGTGTGAAGATATGCACATGTGAGTAGCCAGGGAGGCCCCAGGAAGGATTTTAGATCCCCTAGAGCTGTAGTTAGGTGATTGTGAGTTACCTGGTATGGGTGCTGGGGAATGAACTCTGGTGCTCTAACTACTGAGCATTTTTCCAGCCCTCGAGTAAATCCATGAGTCTAAGACCTGCGTACTTCAATAAGATTCCACAAATGAAGATGATGCAGCTAAAGCTGCTGAAGGCTGGGGAAAAGAGTCCCGAAGCTCAGATTGAAACAGGAAAAAGAATTTAAAAGGAAGAACGCTCTCCCTTTAAATCCTGCGGCACTAACAAAATATAGAAGACTCATCAAAATGGTCCAAATTCAAGAGGAGAGTGCTGCCGATCCCCTGTGTATATGAAGTTGAAAACCAAAGCAAACTAGCCTTGGGCCAAAATAAAAGCCTTGCTTCTATCAAGCATGGAGAAAAGATCTTTGGAACAAAAGTTGTTTCAGTCTGAGGTCATCTAATAAACTATAGCAGCTCTCTCCTTCACAAACATAAAACTCCCTAAAATTTCAAATTCAGGATGCTGAAGGGACTTTGGCACATCTGGTTTCCTAACAAGTTTCTTTTGCATCCCCATACATTTTGCTTCAGTCAAGTAGTTAGGCTTAAAACTTTTGAGTTTGTTACACTGAGACCGCAACTTCTAATTAATTATCGCTTTTCAAAGAATGAGTTAAAGCGTCAGTGGGTTTGTCTCCCCAACAGTCCCACTGTGCTTCTCCGGGGAGCCCAGGATGTCCCACTTGAAATTCACTATTCTCATGGACTTCTTGGCTATCGAGACCACAAATTTTGTAAGAATCGGAGTCATTCCTTCACCTTCAAAGAGTGTCTGAGTGTGTTCCACTTATGTTTATTTCCCCAGAGTTTTGAACACAGTAGTTACTCAATAAATGTCAAAAAAGAACCCAGAAAGTGCTCTTCTCTGAGAACGCACCCTACAGACATGCTGGTGCCAGATCAAAAGCAGATATTTATGACATATTGCTTTCAGCATTAGTAATTAAGAGCCACATGAGTGCCCACCAACAAAGGGATGGTGAAATAAGTATGCTTGTCTTATAACCTACAACTCATTACATTCATAAAAATCTATAACTCATATACAAGTTCATCTTATAACAAGAAAAATTAGAAAATAAGATGTGAAATGATATCTATGATAATGGTATGTGAAAGGTTAAGTAAGGAAAGTTCCAGAAAAGCATATTCTTTATGATATTTTTTAACAAATACATTCATAGACACTTCATTATGTACTCTAATACATCTTTGTCTACGGATCAGGATGTCTGAAAGGTTATACAGTACATTCTCATTGTTCCCATGGGCAAATGTCTGCATTAAGCATTGAAGCAAGGAAAAGGGGGTTTTATCTCTTTGTATATTCCTTTATATGATTATTCTTTACATGGTTGTGTTTATCTTTATAATTAATCATTAAGGAAAAATAAGTATTTCCTACATGAATGAATGAAATTTCAATGAAGGAAGTATACATAGGAAAGTTGCTAGTACTGTAAGCTTAGTCTGGTTATGAAGACATACTGATAAAATCACATACACCCTAGGGAAGGGAAGGACTCATGACAAGACAGGAGGGTACTTGCTGAAAGTCCATCAAGAAGCATGCAAACCACTCCATCCTATGAGTCTGCAGACTAAATTCCTGGTTTATCTACCTTAACTAGATATATGACTGAATTCCCTCTAGCTGGGGCAAACTGAATGGTTCTCAAACTTCCTTTGAATTCTATGGAGTGAAGAAAAAGAGACAGACAGAAAGAGACAGAGACAGAGAACATGAAGGCCAGCAAATGCCCAAAGCTCTGAAGATGTTCGTAGCACTGACGTTAGAAGACAGGCAGTTAACAGAATCTGACAGCAAATAAGAGGAGCACTTATGAGGTTTACATTCACTTTAGGCTTTGCTGCATGATGGAAATTTTGACTTTCATCTGCATTCAACCCCACAGAACATCCCATAAGACAGGAGAACATTGTTTATAGCATGGCATTTCAAATATCCATATGATGGGCCTTTTGGAATCGATTAAAACTCTGCTTTCTGTCAGCAAGCATTCTCAAACCCAGACTGCATCCATATGCACCCAGGGACCATATGCACCCAGGGACCATTTGATTGTCCAGTTGCTTTTCAATGGAGGGAGAAATGAAGAAGAGAGAGGCGCCATTTAGTGTAAAAAGCCTCATCAGTAATGTTTTTGCAGTAGATTTCCAGATCAGACAACAAATAAAATATACAGTTCTCTGTCTGTTACCCATGTAACAAGTCAAACCCCTGATTGATGCCACAGTGGAATGAACCTGAATCTCAAATGAAGTGAATCCCTGCGTCAGTACCCCCTCAACCCATGAATGTTCCTTCAGACACATTGCAGATCTTCAAACCAGCAGAATGGCTTAGATTGTCAATAAATGGAACTTCATTTTTATTCTCTCCCTTCTGTTTAAAAATAATACTACAATAGCCGGGCAGTGGTGGCTCACGTCTTTAATTCTAGCACTTGGGAGGCAGAGGCAGTCAGATCTCTGTGAGTTCAAGGCCACCCTGATTTACAGAGCTAGTTCCAAGACAGCTAGGGCTACACAGAGAAACTCTGTCTCGAAAAACAGAATGAAACAAAAAATAATAAATAAATAATAATGAGAATGATATAGCAACTTTCCTGAATCACAACATCCCATTAAATGCAAAAAGAACCAATGGTTTCTATTGTCTCCTTGATATTGCTTAAATTTCATATTGCTCCTGATATAGGATCTTAATTAGGTCTGGGAAGGAATGAGTTCAATTTTCAGCCATCTTTGAGACCTAGAGCTACTGGAAAATTAACAGATACAGTGCTTCCCACTCACTTGCCTCTAGCACTTTGTCCTTTGTGCTTGGTTTTTGAGACAAGATGTAGCTGAGGTTGTCCTCAAACTCACTACTTAAAAGTCCAGTTTGGCCTTGAACTAGCATCAATCCTCCTACCTTACCCTCGAGAACTGGAATTCTACACATGCACCACCATGAGCTCTTGCTCTGGTTGTTGTTGACACAGATTTCTGATTCTCTTTACAACCTACAGAGATAGGGCTGTGTGGGCCACACTGAGAACACGAAACCAAGGGGTTGAGTGGGCAGTGTGAGAGCAAGGACTGGCCACAGGACTGAGAATTCCAGTGTCAGACATGACAGGGAATGATGGGTGCTGGGCCAGAAAAGGATGACAGCAGGAACCCTTGCATCCCACAGACTCACCTCTCTTCCACTCCAATGCTGTTCCCAGACACTTCCCTCTTTCCCTCAGCTGACCAGGAGCTCCACTTTCCCACTGGCAAAGCTCGAACTGGATGGGTAAGCTTCACCTCAGCATCACTTAGCAGCCAAGTCTCCTCTTCAGCTCTGTCCAAATACACCTACCCTGTAGAGACCTCACTAATCTGAGAGAACTAAAGTGCATGCACTGAACAGCAGCTCTTGGAAGGAAAGCTATGGGTACACACATTCTTTCCCCAGACAGACCTTACCAACCAAAACCCTCATTCACTGTAACTCTGACAATGGTGAAATCCCTGACATTGGACCCCAGGCAAGCACTTCCAGTACCATCAGCACCTTATTCTCTAAATACAAAAATCACACTGCTAAATCAAGCACAGGTGCTTGCCAAAGAAAGCAGAGGAGCCGAGTGACCTTTAGAAGACTTTCCAGAAAATGCAGGGTAAAATTCCTGCACCTAGCAATGGAGCAGACTGCCTATGGAGCTATTCCACATGGAGCTGGCTACCTATGGAGCTGTTACATGTGGATCTGTCCACATAAGGAGTTGACTATCTATGGAGCCTTTACATACAGAAATGGCTACCCATGGAGCTGACTACCTATGGAACTATTACATACAGAAATGGCTACCCATGGAGCTCTACCCATGGAGCTGACTACCTATGGAGATGCTACATATAGAGCTGAACACCTATCAGCTGACTACCTATAGCACTAACTACCCATGGAGCTACTTCCTATGGATCTACTACCTATGGAGCTGACCATCTCTGGAGGTACTACCTGTGCAACTGACTTCCTATGGATCTGATTATCTATGGAGTTGACCGCTCGGGGAGCTTTCTCTATAGTAACTCATGATTCAGGATTATATGGACTCAAGTGCCCGTTATCCACCTGCAACATGCTCCCTGGAAGTTGGAAAAACTTCCTCCACACTTGATCATTTAACAGATTAAAGCTTATACTCTTAAAATGTTCAATTAAAACTTGTTTACAAACACAGCTAAACAGAGGAGATAAGTAAAGATGCATTGTTTCTTTATATAGTATCCATTTTATCAAAGTCTTTACTTGTGAGTACTTGTCCAATATGTGATGAGATCACTCAGTATTCCGTAATGAAAACCTTCACAGTAATATTCGTACAGCAAATTTTATTTTGTTTTATTCAGTTTAAATTTCAGGAAACTTTTGGTCTCCAGATCCATTGAATTTGCACACTTCTCATATATGGACTGTGTGGTTCTATAATACATAATGTACAGAACTGAATAAATGACACACACAGGACCTGTACTATGTGGCTTTTGATAAATAAGCCAATTGACCACTGTTACCATAAATGTATCATATCCTTCTAATAACTTGTGTGTGACTATTTCCCCCACCACCCCACCTATATGCACCCATAAATACTGGAATCAATGTGCCCTTGTATTATTCTTTTCATTGTACCTCACTCTTGATGTTTTGAAAACTTGCTATAAAGTCAGCCTTTCATGTGTGATTTCAGCACATTTTCTACATTTTATTTTTCAGCATTCTTCTCTTCCAAATTTCTGAATTTTCTCTCAAAAAAATTAAAAAAAAACCTCTCTAAATTTTGATGTTACCTTTATTATTGACAAACTTAAACAACTGTAATTTAAACAGCAAGACCACTAGCTCAGCTGCTTCCAGCATGTTTGATGGGTTCTTGTCCAGGTTCAAACCCTTTGTAGCTCTGACATTATAATATCATATTTGTTTTTTCTATAAATTGATTTATTGCCAGAAGGTCAAGGTTATGGGATTTACAAAAAGGTTTATGTATCCCTGGACCCTATGGATTCACTAATAGAAGTTAATTCCTGGTAGCATTTATTAGGAAAACATAATACGATAAAATTTCAAGTTCAATAGTTCTTTTATTTATCATGAGTTGAACCCTAACATCTCTGAAACATTTTGAGCCATTGGAACTTAATGATGGGTTTAAGATTTAAAATTGTGGATCACTTTCTCCCTCCTTCTCCTTCCCACCCCGGAAGGATTTTGGAACAAGGACTAGGGAAGTTGCTCAGTGGGTTAAAAAAAAAAAAAAAAAAAAAAAAAAAAAAAAAAAAAAACATTTCACAAGTATGGGGATCTGAGTTTGAATCCTCTGAACTCATGAACTCACAAAGGAGGGCATGATTGAGAATGCCTGTAACACCAGTGTTGGGTGAGAAGGAGACTGGCAGAACCATGGGGTTCACTGACCAACCGCAGGTTCAGTGAGAGCAGCATCCAGGCATAAGCCAGACAGCATGTGGTGGTTGGGGGGAAAGAAATGGCCTTCAAAGGAAATGGCACTAATAGGAGGTGTGGCCTTGTTGGAGGAAGTGTGTCACTGGGGTTGGGCTTTGAGGTCTCCTAGGCTCATGCTGCGCTCAGTGTGACACTCAGACTCCTTCCTACTGCCTGAGGATCAAGATGTAGAACTCTCAGCTCCTTCTCCAGCACCATGTCTGCCTTCATGCTGCCATGCCATCTGCCATGACAATAATGAACTAAACCTCTGAACTGTAAGCCAGACACTCATAAAATTTATAAAAGTTGCTATGCTCGTGGTGTCTCTTCACTGCAGTAGAAATCCTGACTAAGACACAGCCATAGAGAAATACAGCCAAAAGTCTCCTCTGATTTCCATAGGCACATTCATACACGCACACACACACACACACACACACACACACACACACACACACACACAAGAAAATACTTTTGAAACAATAAGGAATTGAATTCTTAACATTAGAAATGAGACTAATTTATACATTGTTTCTCCAAAGGGTGAATTTTGTGTGTAGATAGACCAAGACCGCCCCCATCAATGAAAACAAGTAGAGAGCAAGCAGTGTTCAGAGCTTCTTGGAGGAGCATAAGGCCCACCACTTGGATCTAGCAGAGATCAAAAGCAGGCAGAGGAGAGGAGCCATTTTCAAGTCAGGGAAGAGGTAGAGGTTTCAGGGTACCCTGATTGCAGGTGGATGACTCGGGGGAGCTGCAGGCAGCAAAACAGCAGAGATGGAATTGTAAGGGCATATTTGCTTTTCCCCATTTGTCCTCAACTGGACAGCAGTGATAAACATCCAGGAATCTCACACTCATTGATCCAAGCTGGGTCATTTGAAGTCCGTTTCCAGGCTTCCTGCACTGGTCCAGGCTGCAGGGGAGAGTTCTGCTCTCAAGGATGATATGACCGTTCTCTGTATACACCCTCTCAACTGATACTGCCTGGAAAGTCTCACTTAAATCTGGCAGCATTAAAATGTCCAAGAGGTTCTAAAAATAGCGCCACCAACCAATCTGCTAGTACAGCATTTCTTCTCCGTGATAACAAAGTAAAATCTACTTGGTGTGTGTTGTCTTAAAGAAGAAAATATTTTAAAGAAGAAAATTGTCAAAAAAAAGACAATCTCTAAATGTCCCATCATGTTTGAATGGTAGCCCTCTGGACATTTTGAAGCATACATTTGCACTGCTCTTTCTATACACAAAGTTTATAGAACTACGGTTGAACTGGGCATGATGGTTTGCATACTGTTTATAAACCAACCATCATGCACATTCTCTGCCTGATCACTTAGTAGTTTTTTTCTACCATCACTTAAATGGATATATTATTCTTTTTTTAATTTAAAAAATATTTTTCATTCATTTTACATGCAAACTCTCATCCTTCCTCTGCTCCCCACCCCCAGGATGTCTTATTCTAATAACCAAATGTTTCTCCTGTTTTCACTGTGTTTTCATTGCTGTGAATGTTCTTACATATAGCCCTTGGTACAGAGTTCTGAGTCACTAAAGAAGAAGAGGGCTGGTTGCTGTTGAGGAACAGCCAAGAGGAAATAGATTTGAGTGCTTAGAGCCAAGGGGAGCGACAGCGTTCTTTGGTTGCTCTTCTGTGGTAGGCAGCTCTCCAGCACTCGGAAACATGCCTAAGACCTTCAGTTCCTAAGGAGGGAAAATTCAACTTGGCTCATGGTCTGAAAGATCTCAGCCTGTGGTTTGTCAGCTTCAGTGTGTGTGGAAGTGGAGGAGCCTGTGATAAAGGAGGGCATTGTGGCATGGAGCACACAGTGGCATAAAGCTACTTGACCATGGTGAACAGGAAAAAATGAGGAAGAAGGTGAAGAGGAGCAAGAGGGGGAGCTGTAGGCAGGAACAGCCTCTGCTAAGACATGTTGGCATTGGCCCAACTTCCTTCTAAAGAAATTCCACTTTTTATATGTTCCATCACCTCCTCATGGTGCCGTCAACTGGCAAGCAAAGCATGTGGACCTTTGGAGATGTTCCAGACACAAACGTGAACTATTCCACCATCCACTTCAGTTTTCTCCTCTGCCCAAGACTGTCAACAACTGTCTGCAATCCTGACTAACTCATTTTCCTGTGATCATGTCAGGTAAGAAAGTCAAGAAACCCCTTCAATAATAGCGTCACTGGAGCTACATAGCTCTTCAAACAAGGAAGCCCAGACATCCTGGCAGAGGGTGTGGTAGGTGCACTCACGGTGTCTGATTTCAGCTAACAGTGCCCAGATGTCCAGTTTCTGGACCTCTTCAAACTTCTGAAAGTGTCAGGATGCAGCCTTCCTGTGACCTCAGAGTGATGCAAGTCACTTTAGCAAAGGTGAATTGAATGAGTAAGTGAAATCTTGCCTCATTTAAAAATATCTATCTCTCAGTAACCGTAATTTTGTGTTGTCTGTTGTAAATCCAAGCATTTTAACCAAATCGTAAAATCAGTGTAGAACACAAGGTTACACAGCCCAAAGGAATTCTACTTACATGGTAGGAAACAGGAACAGTTAAAAGTGGGAGCCAAGGCTACAACTCAGTAAGCAAAGTTCTTGCCACACAAACGTAATGGCCTGAGTTCAATCCTCAAAACCAAAGTAAAAGATCTGGGAATGGTGGGATGTGACCGTAATCCAAGCAACGGAGAGAGAGGGACAGGAGGATCCGAAGAGATCCCTTGCCAGCCAGTCTAATCAAGTCAGCAAGCTCTAGGAATGTGAGAATCCCTGTCTCAAAATACAAGATGGATACCATCCTGAGCAACAATCTCCCTTGTGGCTTAATACACCCCCATTTTTAGGATGGCTCCCAGAGCTGATGGAAGTAAGGAGTGGGGTTCATACTTCTAACAAGTTCTTTGCACTGCTCAAGCTGTTGGTCCACACTGACCATAGGGGTACTTTGAGAACCATTGACTCATACAGTTGGGACCAGAGGATTGAATCTTTAAGGGAAAGCATAGTAAATACTTTTCCCACATTAAAAAACAACCCACTTATTTAACAACTAACATTTCTCAAAAGACACAGGCCAGCTCAATGGTCCCTCACAGGACCACAGAGACTTCACTCAGCAAGTGAAGGTCCGTGGGATCCAAGCTCTACTTGATCCATGCCAGGGGGCACCTTCCTTACTACTGGACAGCTCCTAACAGGTCCACTTTATAAAAGAAGAGGTTGTATCAACTTTTTGCAAAATGATACACATTTTCTAGCAAATCCCTGAGGTAGAAGGATTACAAATTTGAGACCAACTTGGACTACATAAAACCTTCTCTCAAAATAAACCTTGCCTAGCATTTAAACTGTTGTTGGCTGTTTTTGCTGCTCCCAGGAGAACATGAGCAAGGTTCATGAATGTTTCCTGGGGAGCTAAGTTAAGGAATTCATATTGGCTTCAATATGTCCTGTGCAACCTTGGTCAAATTCCGAACTCACTATACACCATTTTCATTTCAAATGAAGAGGATAATGGCATGTCTTCCAGGGTGCAGTTGGGAGGACTCAGCACCCTGTCAGGGCTGGCTACCAGCAGCAACAACAACAGCTATAGCAAAGGCAGCATGGACCTTATGTCATGGACCCTAGGAGGAGCTCGCTTGGACTCAAAAACTGGCTTGGCTGCGATGGGAGGTCTTTCTGTTCACTGTGAATATGTGTTGCTATGATTGGTTAATAAAGAAACTGCTCTGGCCTATGGTGAGTCAGGTTAGAGCCAGGCAGGAAATCCAAGAGAGAGATAGGAATAAGAAAGGAGAGTGGAAGGAGACACCAGCCTGCCGCCCAAGGAGCAACATGCCAGCAGATTGGTAACACCACAGCCACGTGGCAATACATAGATGAATAGAAATGGGTTCATTTAAGATGAAAGAGCTAGCTAGCAAGAATTCTTAGCCATAGGCCATACAGTTTGTAATTGATATTAAGCCTCTGAGTGATTATTTTATAAGCATCTGCAGGACTGCAGATGAGAGAGATTTGTCCCGACCACAGGATGGGCGGGACACAGGAAATGTTTTGAGTACACTTGGCCTCTTCTTGGCTGTGCAAGCAGACTCCTGACCTTTAGCTCCTGGCTTATATAGTAGGAAAGATAATGAGAACACTGGCCTCAGAGTAATTTAAGAATTAAATCAGATGATGCAGACGGTATGGACAGGCGTCTCTAACATCATCACTCTAATATGTGGTAAAGCACCTAATATGTGGTTCCAGCTGCTGCTGCTGCTGCAGCCAGTGGTTTCTCATGGTAATCCTCACTGGCTCAGGCACCCAGGAGCACCAAGCTGTCCTTGGCTCTTCCCTTGTATGGCTGAGCACACGGTAAGAAAGTCAGCATAATTTCTGACTTGCAAACAGAACAGAATTGAATGTCCTATTAGTCAGAGTTCCTTAGAGGTACAGACCTGACAGGATGAATATATATTTAAAAGGGATTTATTATATTGGCTTATACAACGGCCAGGGTAGTCCAACAGTAGCTGGCTGTACTGTGACGAAGCTGAGGACCCAGTAGATGTCTTAGCGGTCCTAAGCTGTCACCAAAGGCCTGGAGGATGCCTGGAGAGCCACTACTCTTTAGTGGCATGTCTCTTAGTAGATTCCAAATATGGTTGAGGTGACAACCAAGAAAAACATCACAAATACCATCATCTCTTGTGTGTGTGTGTGTGTGTGTGTGTGTGTGTGTGTGTGTGTGTGTTGTATGCATAATGAATCTTTTTTTTACTTTATTTATTTTTTAAATTACACTCATGATATTCATTAATTACACTCATGATATTAATCACATTTGTGGTATTCATAGATTACATTCACAGTATTCATTCAATTATATATATATATATATATTAATTTTAAATGCTGAATGTCATTTATTTAAGGGGGAAGAGAACTTAAATACAGGCTTACAGCCCAATGGGAGGACCCCAGAGGGCAGAAGTTCGCTATTGATGTTTTACAATCTTGCTTCTAATCTGTTAACGCCCATTATTCAGGGTACCAGGCAAGGAACTTCTCTTAAGCATTCAGGAGGGTGGAACCTGGCAGGGAATTAGCATAGGGAGAATATCAAGGTCAAGGTCAGCAAGCAAGGCAACAGTTACCCAAAACGGGGGCCAGGGCCCTACAGGTCCCCCTTTTATTAAAAAATGAGCTTCTGACTTGGGTTGCATGGGACGTCAGCAGGTCACCTTACCCGTCATGGAGACGCCTGCCCAGGCCACACAGGTGCTCTGTCTTAGGTTGGTGAGTGCCCCCCAGGCATTACCCGTCTCTGAATACTCATTATCATACAGGCTCAATCATGTGTGAGCTGCAGAGTTAACTGCTGCCAAAGATCTCAAAGTGGCACTGGGCTTGCAATCTGTGTGTTCGATACAGAAAAGACCAACAGAGGTCCTATCTCACCCATAGCCAGTAGGCTAAAGGCAACTGAGCCATTTCCTTCCTTAACAAGCCATACTGTATGTTGGTGTCCTTGTATGAGCATAATGAATCTTTTAACATCATGCCAGTGTGTCCTAGTTGTCCCAGAAGTATGTCATTCATCCTTGGGCTTTGCTTCCATTTAGAACCCTGGCTATCCTGGGTACCATGAACTCCAGGAAAACTTGAAGGTAAATTTCCAATCTGTGGCCATGATAGTCCCTGCCCATTAGATTATCATCAGGGAAACACCCTCGTCTCGTCTATAGCAACCATGATTTTCACTCACCTGATACCAAATAAAGAAAATCCTTCTACAGAAGTCAAGGTCTGACTGATGGGATGGGATGGAGTTGGAATGGTATTCCTGTTCCTGAGGAATCAACCACAGTTTTGCCTGTAGGCTGCATGAGTGCTTGGTGTACCCAGTCCTTCTGGGGAGCTTTTTGGTTTCATTAAAACTGCGTTTTCGTAATCTAGAAGGTGTCAAAAATTAAACCTAGCAGGCATGGGAGGAAGAGAAGGCTCCAGTAACTTTTGTTACCACCCGAGGGGCCATCAACAAAGTAGACATGGGCAGATTTCTGAGACTATCCAAAAGAGGGTGGCAGTTGCTAGTGGGACTGTGAGAACAATCCAGAAGGGTGGTTTGGCTACAAAACACAGAATGTTAAGAGACAAAGCAGGAACCTGGCCCCAAAGCCCTGCTCCATCTTTCCCGCTCTGCCCAACACCTCTAGAGGAAGTACTGAGAAGAAGCCAGTACTTAGCTTCTCATGTAACCAGGACTCCATCAAATGCCCCATGGCTATATCCCACTATGAGATTCCAGAAAATCTCACTATGAAGAAATAGAACAAAGGATTCCAAAATACAGCAGGGTTATTCACACTAGACAACAATGTGACTCAAGTGTCTACCATGGGCTGCACAGATGGACGAACAAAGTATGTTGTGCACCCAATGAAATACTAGTGAGCCTTAAAAAGGAAGGAAATTTTGACAAATACAACAGCATAGATGAACCTTGAGGGCACTAAGGTAAGTGAAATAAGCCAGTTGAAAGGAGACAAATAGTACAGGAGATTCCCCTTCTATGACGTTATCTTAATACCCTGGGAATTGACACAGACCCACAAGTGCACAGTGTGCAGAGAATGAGAGCCTTTGGAACACTCAGTCCCAAATGGGTTGTCTTCATCAACACCCCCCCCCCCGCCCCCAGGGCTTGGGGATCTATCTATAAGGAAGAGGATGCAGAAAGATTGTGAGAGCCAGGGTTGATGGGTGACTCCAAGGAAACAGTGACTTCCACACACAGCAGGACTGATTCACATATGAACACAGAGACACTGTAGGAGCACACACAAGACCTGCACAGGTTCAAGCCAGACTAGGTCCCAGCACTGAGATGGAGAAACGAGCACAGACTTCAACCCCTAACCAATAAGCTATCTGCAGTTGATACCTGCTGGCCAAAAACAGTTTTCATCCAATGGAGTCTCTTAGGTAGAGTAACCACACTTCAGTGCAGGTCCCATTCCCAGGAATAGTTGCCAACACAAAACGACCTCAGTGGTATTTTTTGTAGTCTTTTTGTCTCATTTTTCTTTGTTTGAGCATTTTTTTTGTGTCTTATTGGTCTTTTGTTGATTTATTTTGACTTCCAATTATGTGGGTTTCTTTCATGCATTTGTTTTTTGTTTATTTGTTTGTTTTGTTCCCATTTGTTATGTGTGTGTGTGTGTGTGTGTGTGTGTGTGTGTGAGAGAGAGAGAGAGAGAGAGAGAGAGAGAGAGAGAGAGAGAGAGAGAGAGAGAATGAACTTAGGTGGATAGGAAGGTGGGGAGGATCTGGAAGGAATAAACATGATCAAAATATATTCCATGAAAATTTTTTCAACAAAAAATGACAGAGACGATAAGTTCTACAGCACTCTTACCACAATAAAGATTAATCTTTTTAAAAGTACAAGCTAAAAGCCATTCCACGATATCATTGAGTTAAAACATCTGCTTCTACCTACACACTCTCCAAAATACTGTGAGTTACATTTTATACAAAGTCACACTATAGAAACTGAAAAGACAAAATATATTAATGCTCTTTATTTATTCTCTGACAATTTCCTACATGTATGTAATGTATCTTTATCATATCCATCTCCCACTCTCTCTGGACCCCACCCAATATGTCCCCTTCATATTTCAAATCTTCTTCACAGTTTTAAATATAACTTCCTGAGTCAAATTAGTGTTGCTTATTTTCACATAGGTACAGGGCCATCCCCTGCAGCATGGGTACAGGGCCATCCATGGAGCATGGGCACAGGGCCATCCCCTGAAGCATGGGCATAGGGCCATCCCCCAGAGCATGAGCATAGGGCCATCCCCTGGAGCATGGGTACAGGGCCATCACCAGGAGCATGGGCACAGGGCCATGCCCTGGGGTATGAGCAATCTATTATTAATCACACTCCCAAGGAAAATGGCCATTCCCCCCCCCCCAGCAGCCATCAACTGCCATTAGCTCCTTAGCTTGGGTAGAGCTTCATTAGTTCCTCCCAATCTGTGACAGAATGCTGACTGACTTGATCCTGGTCAGATCCACAGCAGCACAACACCTACCACTTTTTTTCATAAGTTTATAAGTACAGTGGACCCATCATGTCGAGAAGATAGCATTTCAGAGAACTCTTGTCCATTCTCTGGCTCTTACAATCCTTTCTGCCCCACTCCTTTCTAGATGTTCCCTGAGCTTTGAGAGAGGGGAAGGGTTGATAGAGATATCCCATTTAGAAATGAATACTTAAAAGTCCCTTCTCTGGAGTTTGACCAGTTACAAGTCTCTGCAATCACCACTGCCCACTGTGAAAAGAATCATCTTTGACCAAGGTTGAGAACATTACTAATCTATGGGTAAAACATACATATTTAGAAGGACGTTTGATATATCCATTTAGCAACACAATGGTGGGTTCCCCACTAGGGCTATGAACCTCACAAGTCATGGGCTTTTGACCACTGTATAGTACTAGAAATGAATTACTTCCTGTGGAACAAGCCTCAAATACAACCAGAAAGTAGTTGATTGTAGCAGGAATCTTAAAAGTTCTTATTAATAAAATCAAACCCAGGGCCAGTTATTGGGGTGAAATGCTGGATGGTCAGAGAGACAGAACAAGCCACAGCTACCTCACCTCGCCGGATCCTCAGCTGGTCTTGTTTCCTCAGACTGGAGGCCTCTGAGTCCTCATCCAGAATGGGTCTCAGCTGAACTGCTGCTCAAAAGCCTGAATGCTTAACCAGGCCAAATGCTTCTAGTTTCTGGTCTTCACGCCTTATATACCTTTCTGCTTTCTACCACCACTCCCTGGGATTAAAGGCTCGCTTTCTGGGATTAAAGGCGTGTGTCACCTTGCCTGGCTGTTTCCAATGTGGCCTTGAACTCACAGAGATCCAGAGGGATTTCTACCTCTGGAGTGCTAGGATTAAAGGTGTGAGTGCCACCATTTTCTAGCCTTTGTATCTAGTGGCTGCCTGTTCTCTGACCCCAGATAAATTTATTAGGGTACACAATATTTTGGGGAACACAATACCACCACAGTTGATTATCCACATATATTCATGACATTATTACACCAGTAGGTACATCTTGCCTAGCAGGTCTTTATTGTAGGATGAAGGGTCTTGCATTGGGTAAATCCATCAATGTTTTTCCTCCTCCAGCATCTTGTACGGCACCTTCTGCCAGGATGTAACCTAGTCAGCAGAGGAAAATTCCAGGTCATTTCCAGCTTGGTTTCTCTATGTTCTGGAGAACATAGAGCCAAAGTGCATAGTGAAAGACAAAAAAAAAAAAAAAAAACCTTAATACTGCATTATTAAAGGAATTTACATATGAATTTTGTACCTAAGCAAGTATCATTTAGAACTCATGGCCAAGAAACTTGCAACTTATAATTAAAGATGCACAGAAATTTTAACTAATAAACAAAAATTCATAACATTTTGTAGTTGGAATTTTCTTTGGGTCACCAACCAGCTCCCAAATAAAGATGCAGAGACTTATTATTATTTATGAATGCTCAGCCTTAACTTAGGTTTGTCCCACTAGCTCTTTTAATTTAACCTGTTTAACTTCATCTACGTTTTGCCTCAGGGCTTTTTACCTTTCTTTCATTCTGTATGTCCTACTTTCCTGCTTCCTCCATGTCTGTCTGTCTGGTCCCTGTCATCTCCTTTTCTTTTTTCCTCAAGCCTAAATTCCTCCTCCTACTTACTCTCCCTGCAGAAGTTCTGCCTATACCTCCTCCCTTGCTATTGGCCATTCAGTTTTTTATTAGACCAATCAGGTGCCTTAGGCAAGCAAGGTGAAACAGCAACACATCTTTACATAGTTAAACAAATATTCTGCAACAACATTTTTCCAGACTTCTACACTATACATTATTTTAATGAATATTCTGTTATTTAAAAATACATCATCATAATTTCTAAAGTCCCACACTACTATGATCTCAAATGCTTGTTGTTCAAGCATGAGAACCAGAGTTTGCATCCCTAGATGTACATAAAGCTGGATATAATGGTAGATGTCCATAACTCTAATGCTCCTAAGGTGAGCTGGGAGGCAGAGGTAGAATACCAAGAGCTTTCCGACCAGCTAGCCTGGTGTATGCAGCTGTAAATGACAAAAGAGATACCCTGCCTCAAACACAATGTAAAACAAAGACCAATACACAAGGTTGTTCGTCTGACATACAACATGCACACACACATATATACCATAGCACAAGGGTCATGGCACCCAAGCACCTGCACTCACACACAGGAAAACACACATACCATACACATACACATCAAATAAATATACATACGTATACAAAGATGAAAGTGTTATTGTCCTGCCTGTGTCCATCTGTGAGTACCAAGAGCATGTATCCTTGACTCAGAAAATGGAGAGGGTGTGTGAAAAATGCGTTCTTCATATGAGATGAAAATTCACTGTTGTAGAAGTAAGGTTTTCCTTCAGAAACTCTGGGATCTCAGCCAACATCTGACTTTTTCCAGCACATAGCTCTCCTTTACTCTACCTGTAAGTACAGTGCTGCTGCCATCCTGAGTCTGAGTCCAGTTTGCTCCTAGCTTTCCATGCACACGGGAAGCCAGCTTGAAGGCAGCACTGGCCAGACTGTTCACCTGCCAGCAACTGAACATCAGAAGCCTGGATGCCCATCCCTGATGGCTAGAGGCCATCTGCAGAAGAGTGAGACACCACTTCAATTCCTATACAGACTTTAAAAACCTTGTCATGGCATTGGGTACGAGATCGTGTGAAACTTCAAAAGTGTCAAAATACTATACTAATCGACCCATTGAGGAATGTAGTAGCCTGACCCCATAGGCATATATCATCCTCATTAAATCCAGGGATATGAGAAGGTATCTATAGAATAAACAGGATGCTCTAACATACATGTATCTGTCAAATGAGATAAATGTCAGTTAGAAAATAATATCATTAAATGTTTTCCACCATATAAGACAATAAGGATCTTTGGACTTTCTGTGGGGTATGCACAGCCTGCCTTTATTCCTATTCAAAGATTAATCCATAAATCACAGCTCTAACAGAGGAATGTTCTTGATCATTGTGGTGGTATTGTGTTTCCCAAAATATTGTGCACCCTAATAAACTTATCTGGGGTCAGAGAACAGAACAGCCACTAGATATAGAGGACAGAAAATGGTGGCACATACGCCTTTAATCCTATCACTTGGGAGGCAGAGATCCATCTGGATCTCTGTGAGTTCAAGGCCACACTGGAAACAGCCAGGCATGGTAACAAGAGCCTTTAATCCTAGGAAGTAATGGCAAAAAGCAGAAAAGTATAAAAGGCATGAAAACCAGGAACTAGGCTGTTTAAGCTTTCAGGCTTTGGAGCAGCAGTTCAGCTGAGATTCATTTGGATAAAGACTCACAGGCTTCCAGTCTGAGGAAACAGGATCAGCTGAGGAACTGGCGAGGTGAGGTAGCTGTGACTTGTTCTGCTTCTCTGATCTTCCAGCATTCACCCCAATAACCGGCCTCAGGTTTGATTTCATTAATAAGACCATTTAAGATTCATGCTACAGATCATACTTTTGAAACCTAAAATGAAGTCACTTGCAACATAAGACATGAACATACAGTGGAGCATCATATCATCGCTTCCATGGATAGTTCATGTCCATGTTGAAAGTATTATGTGGTACACTTTTTTGAATACTCAAGGAATTTGGCTTTGAAAGTTGTTTTCACATTCCAACCTAAATTCTCTAGGACAACAGAGAGCTGAAGAAGACCCTTCTAAGACATGTGACACTCTTGCACCCCTGTGAAAGACTTCTCAGAGCAGATCTCTAATCCTATAGAGCCCAACACACCCATAGGCATGCAAACACACGTTAGCCTCCACATAAGTATGCTTCCTGGAAAGATAAAATGGTAAGGACGAAGTAGACCTAAATTAGTGTGTGTTGTGTAGTGATTTCCTCCACATTGAAGTATTCTATCCTAGAGAGAGACGCTTAAGAAGACATGAGAAGTAAACAACTCCCAAGTTTCAAAGAGTTCTTGAAACCTACAAGATTCACAAGGTTTCTTGAATCCTTGCATGAGCAAGTGTTGGTGACAAGAGACTCTGCCACTGATAAAGCTGAGTTCAGGAGATTCTCTGACCTGCCAATCAGCCTGTCTGTCCTCTAGGGATGCACACTCCATGAGTTGTCACCTATGTTGGGGTAGACGTTGTGGTGATGAAGCTACCTACCTTTGAGCCATCCATGCTCTGGTAAGTAAACCCTCACCCACAGTCCAATAAGCAATCCTAATATGTCACTGGTTTGTCAAGCTGGACTTAGGTGAATAATTTGGAGCTATCATTGGTGCCCTATCTAAGGTGAACAGATAGATGTCCGTTCATGTCTCCCCAAGAAAGTTTAGCACAACAGAGTATTACAAGAACCCCTTCCAAAGGAGCAAGATAGCTGGAAGGGCATTCAAAACATCTCCGGAGCTCCTCTCTTCCTGAAGAGGTCTGGTTGGGCTGGCCAGTGGGACACAAAGAGCACCCCCACTCCTTGTCACCACAGTCAACATAGAGAAGTCCACAGCCACGAACTCCTGACTCTGTTCTTTAAAGATTTCCTCTTTGATTCTAACACCCCTTTTCTATTTTTCAATCATGCAAAACAGCGGCTTATTAATAAGCTTTCAAATTACATGAAGAAGGATGAAATGCACAAAAACACTAATATGCCCCATGGCACTGTGCTTTGAGTGAAGGACGGCGTCTGTGTGTCAGCAGATGGGAAGGACCCCTGAAGCTGTGGAAATCAGAGGCAGTGTGGAAGAAGTCCAGCCCAGAGTGAAAGGTGGTGGTGGGGGCGCTGGAAAAGAAAGACACTCAGAAGGGAAAGTAGACAGCCCCCTAAACACAGGCACACATCCCAGGTACCTTAAATGATGGGGATTTCAGAGCTGGATTACTGTTCAGTCATGTTGTTGTGCTTGAAAACTTCAGTTTTCACAGATAAGCATCACAGAAGCAGGGGTGCACATGCAACAGATACACGCGCGCACACACACACACACACACATTACACATACACACACTACACACACACACACACACACACACACACACACGTACACACCTTACAACACATTTCAAACACACACACTACACACATACACACCTTACATACACATTACATACACATTATACACACACACACACATACACACCTTACAACACATTTCACACACACACTACACACACACATACACACCTAACAACATATTTCACACACACATACACACCTTACATACACACTACACACCCATACACACATATACACACTACACACATACACAAGCACACACACCTTAACAAAAAAATACGATGATTTCCCTCTGTATGCTCCTCTTCCTTTCCAGATGGTACCAATTAAGAGCAAGACCCCAATCCTAACAGATGTTAGCCAAACAAATCCGAACCGAGGTTTAATGCACAAAGTCAGACACATTTACTGCACCCAAGAGAAGCAAAAATAAATATCATGTATACACTGGGCCATTTGGGTTAACTTGAAATGACTAGGGCTTCCACCCAAAGCTGCAATTAGTTTCAACTCCTTCCTCCAGTTTGTAATTAGCATACTAAATGTTGTGGTGGTGTTTAACGCAGTTGTGATCCTCAGAATACTTTTTACTTCCTGGGTTCGTCCTTAATTTCCTTTGAAAACAAGATGTACACCTCTGAGACCCTGTTTCTATTAGCATGGGGAACGTATTCTTTTGAGCATCAAAATCAGCATTATCAGCCACCAAATACATAGTTTGCTCTATGTCGAGGAAAACAAAAATGGTTTCCCAGCTCTCTCTGCTGGCTGTGGGCAAGCTAGACTGGCAGGGATTTACGGAGTTGTGTTGAGGATGGTGAGCTGAATGCCTGACAAGGAATCTCTGTCATGTCTTCACACCCTGTCCCAGCACTAATATTATCCTGAACGACAGGTGGCAGTACAGAGTCGCAGTCTGCAGGAGCTAATTAAAGGGTTGGGCTTTTTTTTTTTTTTTTTTTTTTTTTTCCCACTTCAGGCAGGGTTGTACAAATGCTGCTTAAAACACAGAATTGGGTAAGGGGAAAAAAAAAACAACCTGATCCAAGCTTCTCTGCACATGAGGTTCTGTTTCTACATATGTTGCACCTAGCCTGGAGAGTCTCTGCTCACCATCCTAACCCTGATTTCAAGCATTCACCTCAGGATATAAATGCTCTTACTGTGGAGAGCTCAACTTGTGAAATGAGTAGATTGCCAACCAAAGACTCTGTACCTGACCCCGTGTATGGAAATGTGGGCACACACACACACACACACACACACACACACACACACACACACACACATACACAGCTAAGAGAGCTCAAGCTTGTCAAAAGCACAGATTCCAAAGCAGCAAAGCCAAGGGGTGCTTTGTGTGAAATCTGCCATATTACAGGAACATTTGGTTCTGAACTGCCGTAAAATGGTGACCTTTTTCCAATTGCCAAATAAACATTCTACAAGCTGCACTGGTGTGGAATGAAAGTATCGTCCAATAGTGGATGACGCTGATCAAAGACTTGTCTTTTAGGGCCTTTTGTCATTTTGACCAGAAAAAGGCATTTGCTTGAATTCTGAGCAGAAACTGGCTTGCTTTGCTTTAAATGAACAATATTTTTTTTTGAAAATGCACAGCACACAGATCTCTGAACAAAACACATCCAAGAAAAGAGAGGGAAGGGAGGGGAGAAGAGGAAATAAAACATCAAGTCCCCAGGAATATATGACTAATTTTGAATTGAGGAAAACTGGGGGTGTCTGTTCCAGTGGGAGTTGTCCCCAAAGATCAGCAACTACAAACATTAGTCATCAGGGCCTGGCAAATACAATCTGGAGCACATCTAGTACATTTTGCCCAAAAGATACAATCTATGAGAGTCATTCTTACCCACGGAGCTGCAGCTTGCCTCCCAGGGACAGATCTGCAGTTAAGTCTAGCCAACTCTTACTGACTCACCAGGCTCTCTATGCTGCTCTCTGGATCGCACCCAGTGAAGGCACAGGCTGGCCCCATCCACCGTGTAGTCATACTGTTTAGCCTGTAGACTAGGCTACAAACCCTGCTTCTGGTTATAGGTTCAAATGAGAGAAAGGGGGACCTTGAACATGGTATCAGTATCAAGTTAATAATGTTAACCATTGTGGCTAGCTACCGGGAGATCTTTGAATGTGACTATCTTTTCCTTATTTTCTCCTTTTGTTTGTTTGCTTTATGGTTTTTGTGTGTTTGAGACAGGGTCTCACTATGTAGCCCACACTGGTGTGGAACTCACAATTCTGCCTCAACTTCTCAAGTTCAGGACCACAGGCAAGCGCCACCACCGGTTCCAACTGTTTACTCTTCTCAGTATGTGGCAAACCCAGGTATTTGGCAGAGTGATGGGCGTACAGATGTGTGGATAGAGGGAGACACTCCAGAGAGGGAACCCCAGCTCCTCCTTGTCCTGCCAATCTGCTGAGAACACCGGTTCAAACCACTTCTATTCTTGGGACATTCTTCTTAGCCAAATGGCTTGGGTATTTCATAAGAACAAATTATTTTTAAAGAAAATTTTCTTTCCATTCAAAGGCAATAGGTCCCTAAACACTAACTCTTGGGAAATTTTTTTTTCAAGGAAATAGCTCAAGATAATGAAAAACTTGTCTCAGAGGCTGGGCCACATTTAAATTCCAAATCACACAGGCTGCCCTGGCATCTCCATGTCCATGTCTTTATACAGCTGAAAACATGATTCTGCTGTTGCCTATAAAGATTGCCTTGAACCTTCTAGGTAGGAGAGGTCACCTGACCACCAGGAGCTTTTGATCTACAAATATGTGTAGCTGCTCCTTGCATCTGGAATATTATAAATCCCAAGAGAAAGGAGCCAAAACTTTCACCATCAATATCTTACCATATTCTCCTGCTCACTGGGAAATACCAGGCACCTGTCCATGTCATTGACTTGCAGAGGGTCCAGGAGAGTCATTGACAAAGCCCATGACAGCCAAGGAGCCTTGTGTCAACAAACAACAAACCGTCTGTGTATGTAAGAGCCTTGAAATGTAAGGTCCTAACTTTGAATTAAGGAAAACTGAGGGTCTCTGTTCCAGTGGGACTTGTCCCCAAAGATCAGCAACTACAAACATTAGTCATTCTGTTTGCATATTGACTATATTTTAACTGAAAATTTCATTATTTGAAACTGAAATTTTACATAATTCTCTGTGTTCCTATTTATGAAATCTAAAACAACAAACTTCAGAGTAAAGGGTCTCTGAGGTGCTTTATCTTATATTCCCATGAAAACAGGTATCCTATGGACAGAGGAGGCCTTCCATGCCGTGGCTAGGTCCTGCTATGCAGCACGATTGTACTCAGGCTGGTCATAACCCGTGGGAGGCGGCACCTTCTTCTCACCCTCCTAGTAGACGCTTAAGCTCATAAATCAAGATGTCTGTGCTGGTATATAAACTCTTTCCAACCCATCCATCCCTAAGTTACTAAAAACAAATCCTATGACTACAAGCCCCATCGGGCATAACTATGCACATGGAAGGAATCCCTTGGAAGTACAGGTGTAATTGGTCAAAAGGCCTTTTCTAGAATCATCATGTGGATTTTAAAGCAGGCTTTCCCGAAAGCACATATCAATATCTTGTCTTCCGAAATATGTTCCTTTCCTGCCATTTGGCTCCAGGGATTGCCAGAGGGAAGTGGGACCAGAGAGTCACCCAAGTCCTGAGTTTTAAGGGTCATGAGTCTGAGAGGTGAGCCCTGAGCAGCTCCTATGAGGAAAGGCACACTGCCACATTGATTCAAGGTTATCTTACTTCCCACTCCTCAGTCCTGGCTCTGTAGACAGAGGTTAGCATGTCTTCCACTTGACTGGTATGAGAACCAAGAATCTACAATTCAGTGATGCAGCCATTTCTAGAAAGGAAAAACCTAGATTTGTGAAGAAAGGAGTTCTGACTTTTAGCAGATGCATCACACAATCCTTTGCTGAATAGAAGAAGCATGGTCATGGCAGTGCCCTTCACATTAGAGTTGGCCCTTTCCTTTCCTCTTCAACTTGCACAAATTCCCTTTCTGGAGTTGTGGTATTGAAACACCTCAGCCTAGTGCTCACATTTCGCTTCACGGTTCTGCAGCTAGAAGTCTTCAACCAACATGAGTTGGGGTTGACTCCTCCTGAGGCTGTGAGATGTGAGGGTACATCTACATGCTGGCTTCTGCGGGTTTGCTGGCTGCCTTTGACTTCCATGGCTGTGCAAGCCCACTTTCATGGTAACGCAGTCCTCTCTGTATGTCTGTCTGACTTCAAAGTACTCTTGGGCTCTAAGTAGGATCACCAACCATGTTGAATTAAGGTATGGGATATAAAGTTCAGTTTACCTTAATCACCTCTGCAAAGATGCTATCTCTAAATAAGGTCACATTCTGAGAAACTGGGGTTTACATGAATGTGGGGACAACCAAGGCAACCCTAAATTAGTCCCCTCTATTCACTGGTCAAAGGAACTCAGAAGGCCCTGGGTCATGTGGCTTTTCCCTTCCATTTCCACTCTGTTAGGGTATATCTTTCCCCTCTCCTGCCAACCTAAAACCAAACCCTCTCCTGTATCCAGCTCATGTATCAGACATCCTGAATGACCCTCCATGCAGGATGTTCCCAGGATAGCTTGGTTGTCCTGGCCACTCTCAACCATGTTGGATGAATCCTTTCAACACTCTGTGTTGACCTGCAGTAATCCACAACTCCATAATTAAGTGAGCACCAAGGACCATTCCCAGTCTAAATTTTAATGTTCCTACTTGCCTCCTTGTGACACTTCAGAGGAATTCTTAAGCTCAGCGTCTCACATCATTTTCCCTCAAGAAGTAGCTGCCAGTCGTAGATGGAGATGGTGGAAGCTCCTGGTTGTGATTAGATGGACCCTCTGTCTAAAGGGGTCAGCTGGGGTCCCTTCCTAGGTGGCGTCTAAAACAGGAAGCATAATAGCTTAAAAGCATCCCAGGAGAGCAGGTGTGATGGCGGAAAGAGAACACAAGCTCAAGGTCAAGGACCCTTTGCGCTCCTGGAGGCACCGCCCCCCTCCCATCCTGGGAGGGATTCTCAAGGGTTCTGATTGAGATGCAAGTTTTTACAGAATTGACTGTGTGTCCCGGAACAACATGCTTGACTTCTCAGAACCCCCCTTCTACTTAAAAAAATGGGATCTAGAACGCTCTTCCACAGATGTGCTCAGGAATTCAACACAGAAAGCCACTCCATTTAGTTACCTATTCTAAGAGAAAGAAGTTCTTGGTAATTATCAGTTCTCCCTCTGGAGTCCTTTAAAAACTATCTTCCATGTGGATTCCTGGGAACTTCCCTAGCACCAGGTTTCTCCCTAACCCCATGATGTCTCCCTCTATCAAGGTATCTCTTTCATTGCTCTCCCACTCCGTCCCTCCTCCAGCTCTACCGTCCAATTCCCTCATGTTCTCATCCCCATCCTCTCTCCTCTATTGCACCACCTCACTCCTATTTGCTCATGGAGATCTCATCTATTTCCCCTTCCCAGGGTGATCCTTGTGTCCCTCTTTGGGTCCTCCTTGTTAGCTAGCTTCTCTGGAGCTGTGGGTTGTAGTTTGGTTATCCTTTGCTTTACACCCCAGTTTAAACTACTAGCAATAGTAGAGAGGGCACCTGAACTGGCCTACCCCAGTAATCAGATTGGTGAATACCCTAACTGTCATCATAGAGCCTTCATCCAGTAACTGATGGAAGCAGATGCAGAGATCCACAGCCAAGCACCAGGCTGAGCTCCGGGAGTCCAACTGAGGAGAGGGAGGAGGGATTGTATGAGCAAGGGGAATCAAGATCATGATGAGGAAATCTGCAGAGACAACTGAACCAAGCTCAAATAGACTCAAGAACTCTAGAGCAACAGCTGTGGAGTCTGCATGGGGCCGGAAAAGGCCTTCTGCATACAGGAGACGGTTATTTAGCTTAGTCTGTTTTGGGGGGACCCTGGCAGTGGGATCCAGCTCCATCCCTGGCGCATGACCTGGCTTTTTGGAGCCCATTACCAATGGTTGGAAGCCTTGCTCAGCCTTGATGCAGAGGGGAGGGACTTGGTCCTGCCTTAACTGAATGTACCAGGCTTTGCTGACTCCCTATGGGAGGCCTTACCCTTTTGGAGGAGGGGAGAAGGGGTGGGAGGTGGAGGGAGTAGGCTGGGGTGAGGGAGAGGAGGGATGAGAGGGGGATCTGTGGTTGGTATGTAAAATGAATTTTTAAAAAATTCTTAAATAAGAAAAGGAGAAAAAACAAACAAACAAACAAAAAAAAAACAACTTTCTTCCACCTTGGTATGTACAGGCAGGGCCAGGGAAGGGACTTTACATAAACGTTGCTTGTAGGTGTAGCCAAGGACTTAGAAACTAGCATAGGACACCCAGGGCCCTCTCCAAAGGATTCAGGTACAGCACGTGATTAGGATCAAACTTCCAGTGTCTGGCAACCAATGTCCCTAATTCCCTGGTGATTGCTTAAACCCAGAGCAGAGAGGCTCTGAGCAAGCGAATACCCGGAGAGACCGACGCTAGGTGGCGCTGCGCAGCAAAGAAGCCCGAGGCGGCTGCCAGTCAGGTGCCTGTGCTGAGTGAGGCATGGGGGAGTGGGGGAAGGAAGAGACGTTCCTGCAAGCTATCTCACCCAGGAAGACGGGCAGATCAGCTCATGACTTCTTTTTCCCTTCTCATTATCATTTTCTACACACCATCTTGTATATTTTAAAACAACACACACACACACACACAGGCACAGAGAGAGAGAGAGAGAGAGAGAGAGAGAGAGAGAGAGAGAGAGAGACAGAGAGAGAGAGAGAGACAGAGAGAGAGAGAGAGAGACAGAGAGAGAGACAGAGAGAGAGAGAGAGAGAGAGAGAGAGAGAAATTTCAATGGTAGGACTCACACATTTATGTTTTTCCTTAATTAAAATGAGGTTTGAAGAGCTGGTCACAAAGAAACCAAATCAGCCTTGTTCTTCTTGCCCAGCAGATGAAGTCTGAGTTCGGTGAAGCGCGGTTGCAAAGCGATAATGCGCCAACGAAATTAAAGAACTGGCTTTAAAAATAAATCGGTTTCTGATGAAATTCAACACACTGCACTCAACGGAGCGGGAATTCCACTTCTAGAAGAGTGTTGACACGGCTGCCCACAAGTCTCCGCAGTGCTCAGAGCAGCTCTGCCCAAAGTGGCCTGGGGGGGGGGGGGGGGGGGTGGGGGGGGGCATGGCCCAGTAAGCCAAGTCCTTGTCCTGCGAGAGTGGGGACTGAGCTTGACCCCAGAACCCATGGAGAAAGCTGGGTGTGGGGCACAGAGACAGAAAGGTCTCCCAGGAAGCCAGCCCAGCAGCCCAGCCTTCTCAGAGCACCAGGTCAATGAAAGACCTTGTCTCAAAAGGTTTAAAAAAAAAAAAAAAGTGAATGGCTTCTGAGAAGAAGGAAGGGAGGGAGAGAGGGAGGGAGGGAGGGAGGGAGGGGGCTACCTGAGGTTGACCTCTGGCCCCTGTGGACACCCACACTCACATATGCACCCATGCGTGCATGCATTCACACAATAATAAGAGAGAGAGAGAACTAAATCTGGGACTAATCCATATAACCCTATGAGCAATAAGAAGGTGTGGACAGCAGCATGGTGTTGGGCTCTGTGAGAGGAGTCTGGTACAAAAGATAGGTACTATCCATTTCCAGACATTCCTAACCAGACAAGCCACCCTGCAGTCACAGACAGCAGGCCAATGGTGACATCCTGTCCCAGAGAGAGACACAAAGAACTTTCTGGAATAGCTTCACTGTATTAGCTCTCACTTGAGCAGGGGCAGATGCCCAAATGTAGAGGTCTGGAAAGATTCACAGGGCTGAAACAGTTAGGTTTGCAGCACAGCTACACTAGTAAACGGCTCTCTACTCCGCTCACGTCCTCTTAGAAGACCCCTCCCGACATGTTTTCCCTCCAGTTTGAAGAAGATGGCCTCTTGGTAGCATCTGTCCCTACCATCTAATTTTTTTTGTTTTGTTTTGAATAATTTAGCTAAAGACTTCATTAGTTGTGTTTTAAGTGCTTGCGTTTCCAACTAATGAATTGTCCAAATCCCTACCATCAGATTTCCATTTCAGTCATTAGAACCTTAATTGTCAAGCAGCTGAAATGATTCCTATTGTTTATTCTAATTGCTATTAGGAAGATGCACCAGAATTATTTGTAATTTATTAGTCACATAAAAATAATGAGGAATAAATAAAGCACTTTGCCCTGCAGTGATTTCCAAGGTGCAGGAGGAGCGGGCTTAAGCACAGCCCCTCTAGGTTGCTATCTCTTTGGTGTCTCTGCCTGCCCTGCTAACCTCAGAGTCGCCCTTTGCCCACCTGCTAGGGCACTGGAGGCCCTCACAGGTTGCTCACTATGGCTCCAGTCAAGACCCATTTTTGGAAATGAACTGGTCTTCATAATTACACCCTCACACTGATTGAATCCATGATTGTTATTTGTTCATTGATGTCACAGTGCCAAACACAGGGAGACAGGTTACCTCCTGTACCCCAGGTCCGGGGGCCAGGACTGTGGTGCGCATCCAGAACTTTGGGGATTGAGCAAACAGCTCTGTCAGTAAAGTGCCCTGCCTTGCAAGCGTGAGAATCTGAATTCAGTCTCCAGAACCCACATTCAAAATAACAAAACTGAGTGTGGTCACGTATGCTTGTAATCCAAGCACTTGGGGTATGGAAACTGGCAGATCCCAGGAGCTCACTGACCAGCCAGTCTAGTCTACTTGTCCAGTTTGAGGCTAGTGAGAAAGACTGTTGAAAATGAAAATTAAAAAGAGGCAGATAGTGGGGAGGGTAAGGAAAATTGTGCTCTGATTTACACATGCAGGTGCACACCTATGCACATGCACTTACACACACATGAACACACACACAAGAAGTTGTGGCCAACATCAGTATACAAGGGGTGCATGGAACAAAATGCTTATCTGAGTACAAGTGGGAGTCAGTCTCTAAGCACAGACCCTAGAGCAAGATCTGGAGTGGGAACAATTTCCTTCAGACAGGAGGATGCAGTGCCGTTTCCTATGTCTGTCACCTAATACCCCCTCCTCCCCCCCCAAACACACACACGGGACTATCTATTTCCATTTTGCCTACATCACTGCTGAGGCCAACAGTGCCCACCAAGATTTGTCTTTCAGAGAAATGAGTTGCTATCATGAGCAAGGGCCCTCTGTTGCACATCTAATGGTGAAGACTCCAGGAAAACACACATCTGACTCACAAGGGCTTTGCATCCTAGCCGAAGAGTGACTACAAGTGACAAACTGAGTCCCCTTCCCCACCTCACCCTCATCCCCCTGGCCCCATTTGGCCTCTCTTGAGGTCCTTGCAGACTTTCCAGGTTGGAATTTGGTGTCCCAGCCATGTGTTCATATATCACTTTTCATCCAATCCTGACAAAGGGTGCCAGTTCTCCCAGATACGAATGTGTTCATAACCCACGTGCTGTATTTAATTAATTTTTATATACTTTCATTGTATGAAGACAAAATGGGTCCAGAGCCTCCAAAGTTTACAGATAATATCATCCCAGCCTTGGTGGCCCACACCTGAAACCCCAGCACTTGGGAGAACAGCACAGGGACACCTCAAGTTCAAAGCCAATGTGAACTTTGTGGATTTGTGTCTTCAACTAAACTAATTTGATTAAACATATCATCCTCATAACCCACTATGGTTATACTCTCTGCTTTTCCATCTAGAAAGAAGGATAATAAAGGCTCCTACTGGGCTAGCAAGATGCCTTGGTGAGTAAAGGCACTTGATGAACTCAGTCCAATCACCTGGGACCCATACCGTGGAAGCAAAGAACCAACTCTCACATGTCCTCTGACCTCTGTGTGTGCACAAGCACATGCATTCCATTAACAACATATAAATTAATAAGACTTTATTACATTTTATTATTTTTTAACTTTTCGTACAATATATTTGATCCTCTTCTCCTCACCCAAGCCCTACCAAATCCTCCCCACCTCCTATGCTAGAAACTTCTTAGAATGTGTAAAAGGAATTTAAAGAGTCACCAGATATGGTAATTTGAATGAAAAGGGAATCCATAGACTCCTACATTTTAGTACTCAGTTCCCAGCTGGTAGAGGTGTTTGGGAAGGATTAGGGGTGTGGCTTTTTTGGAGGAGGAGCGTCACTGGGGGCAGTCTTTGAAGTTTCAAAATCCATATGGCTGGCGTTCCCACGGCCAGCTCTGCTCCTTGCTTACTGTTGGAGATGTGGTCCCTCGGCTGCTGCTCTCAGCACCTGCTTTCTGCTACCTCCACTCTGCTGTGATGGATGCCAGTCCTCTAGATGATTAGAGGATAATGGGAAAACTTGAAAAGTCTAAATCTCTAGCATTTGTTCCCCTACTGGCGGGGACCAGAGAGAGCACCTTTTACATGCTGGTCAAGTGCTCTCCCACTGAAGCCCTTCTCCACTTTCAGAATTTTAGTAACAATAAAAGAAGCCAAGAGCAGCTCAGAGACCAACATAACCGTTCCGCCTGCAGCCTGGCGATACTCATGGACAGCAAAGCTTTCTGTGCATACGAGACCATACTTCCCCTCTGTGAAGTTCCCTTCAAGCTTTGTGTGCAGAGCTGCTGCTCCTTCATTGGTGTGGGGCAAGTTTACTCTTCCATCAACTTCCCCTGAAATCAAGTATGCAGAGTTCCAGACAGCACAACAGGAACTTTCAGCATGCCCAGGCTTATCTTCTGCCAACACAGCCTACTTCAGTTGGTTCCCTTTGGAGCTTAGATCATACACTTTTATTTGTGTCATTCTTGACTACTTCGAAGCATGGAATTATTTTTTTCACTTTCAGACCAGGTCTAATGTACCCCAGGCTGGTATCTAACTCACCATGTAGCTGAGGATGACCTTACGATTCCGATCCTTCTGCCTCTGCCTCTCAAATGCTGGGAGAACGGGCGCGCACTGTCAACACCTGGTTTACTCAATCATGGGCTTCAATCCCTGGGCTTCCTGCATACAAGGTAAGCATTCTGTGAACAGAGCCACATCCCCAGCAGAACTGTTTTAGCTGAGATCGTATTGCATCCAGGTAAAAATTATTTCTCAGTTTAACTTATAGCTGGGCATATCCACAACAGTAAGCTCTAGCCAAAAAAATAGGAAGTGATATTATTGGGATTGACTACGAGAATTCTGAATTCTGTTGTATAAGAAGATAAATAACCATGCAAGTTCATTCGGTCCTTCCACTGTTTCTGTTTCTTGTCTGGAGGGAGGATGTAATGGCTAGAGCTTTAAGAGCCATCTTGGATCGTAAGACAGCTTAGAGGATGAGAGGGAAGGGCAAAGGGCTCAGAGCAACAAGTCAGAGGAACTCTGCTCCCCCACTGCACCCCAGGGAATGCCACACCAGTTCTGTGCAGTTTTATCTCTGATGCGACATGCAATGCATGAGCGCTTAAAGCCCCACCTTCAAAATCTAATTTGGTGTAAAGCAAGGGGTGGGGAATTACAGAAGGCATGTATCTGGGAAACAAGGACAATGTGGGGACATTTCTGCAGAGAAGTGAAAGTTGAAGGTCAGGCTCCCGGTTGCTGGACTCAGGTCAAGACAGCCCAGAGCTGCATGCTCTCTAAAGCAGAAAAGAGAAGGGCCAGAGGGAAGACAGCATCCCGGGCTCTGTTCATGCAACTGAACGTCATCATAAGAGTTATAGGCACTTCCGAGGCTTAAGGAAACATGGACTGGGGACCACCTCTCAAGCTACTTGCTATACAGAGACAGGAAGAAAAAGCAAGACCCCGTGAGGCCAATAGAGCCCAGCTGGAATCCAGGTGAGGCCCAGGTCAGCCTGAAACTAGGAGGGAGCAAGCTCCTAGTGATTAGGGGAGAGGGGGTCAGAGGAGTCAGGAGTCGGCTGTGAGTGGGAACTGAGAGGTTGACGAGATGACAGGATGTGTTAGGCAAGTGGCACAGTTTTCTGGCTTGAACCAGTATCAGGACAAGAAAATCAGCTCGTGTTGGCTCACACCATATCTGGGACCCCTCGTCTTACTCCGCCGCTAACGACTGCTCTGTATCAGCGCGCCTGTGACTGTGTGAATGTGACAGTCTGGGCCGAGCTAGCCCTTATGAAAACATTCAGAAACGCCTCTCTCCATAAAGCTGAGATCATATACGAGGTTAACACCCGATGAGAATTAATTTGCAGAGAAATGTTCCAGGGTTTACTGTGAAGGCGAGAAGCGGCAGGTGAATTTTATATAGACGAGCGCAGGGCAGCTACCTTACGGGAAAATGATCCCGGCCGTTCTCTATTCCAAAATGCCTGCTTCTCATACGGCAGTGTCAGCCGAGAAGCTCTTCTGAGGTTTAGTGTGTGAAGCCCTCTGGACACCAAGAAGCAACATCAGTATAAAGAGAAAGGACAGTGCTACAAGAACCATCTCATTGAATACCAAGTGGTGTTCCAACTGTGCCAGCCCCGAGCCAGTGTGCATGCAGTTACAGAGCCGGCCACAAGAGGGCAGTCCAACACGTTCGTGCCAGAAGCTGGGGGCAGGAGGCTCAGCCTAAGGCTTGGAAGTGGCCAACACTCACATTTTCTCCTAGGGAATTCTCTCCAGAGAGAAAAAGTGCACAGTATGCAAGCGAGGGCCACATCGATACCCGATACACAGCTCTAAGGGCTAACGTGTAATTCATTTAACTCTACAAGTAGAACTAACTTATGATGGAACTGCAGATAGAAAAGATAAAGATTATAAACCTTGTTGATTAAAAAATTAGGGCTTAATAATCATCAAACAGGAAGAACAAGGCAGAGCATGCACAGTGTGTGGAAAAGGAAGACTTTACATTAACTTTCATGCAATTCCTGTGGGGTTTTTGTTTGTTTGTTTCTGTTTTTGTTTTTGTTTTGTTTTGGTTTTGGTTTTTGGTTTTGTTTTTTGTTCTTGTGGTTGTTGTTTAATTAGGCCTGAAGTTTTAGGAAGATGTGATCAAGACTCATAGCTCCAAAAAGCTACACAAACGAGGGGAGTGAAGAACATAAACAGCCAGCTCCTGGACCTGAGGAAAACAACAAAATTAACCTGTATTTCAGATGGGAGAGGACAATAAAGTCAAGGACAGAATTTTAAAATGAGAAATGGAGGCTGGCAGGTGTGTGTGTGTGTGTGTGTGTGTGTGTGTGTGTGTGTGTGGCTAAAGTACTTTCCAGGAAAAATACAAAACACAAAATTGACCCCGGAGGAGGGAGAAAACATAAATAGAACACTAAGGATTGAAAAGCACAGGGAAAATTTGGCAGTAACTGTGGAATTTATGAATGGAGTTATGTTCCTACGACAGAAAATCTCATAATTTGTCAAAAGAATAGTGTTGTGCCAGCCATCCTGATGCAGAATTTAATCCCAGCTCTCTGGAGGCAGAGGCAAGGGCATCCCTCTGAGTTCAAGGGGTAGCCTGGTCTACATATTGAGTTCCCAGGCCAGCCAGGGCTACACACAGAGGAATAAAAAACCTCCAGCAATAATAATAATAATAATAATAATAATAATAATAATAATATAGTTATTCTTTGAATAATCTTGTCAAGCACTGGTAGGAACCTGGATTCCATCCCTAGCACCAAAATAAAGTAACATTGTTTTTGTCCAGAAAGAAGCAAGGTTGAGAAAAATAGGTACATGTGAGCTCCTTTGTGTAAGATGTAAAGACAGCTTTCTGGTGTTAACCGTCTGATGGGGCCCGGGAAGGGCACTGCAGTAGTTAATACGGAGACTCTGGGGTCAGATTCTCTGGACTTGAACCCCAGCCCCAGCACACTGTAGCTAGCTGTGTGACTGCCAGCCATTTCTGTAGCTTACCTATGTGTGCCTCAGTTTCTTCACTGGTCACTTAGTAACAATGTAGAACTCACAGAGCTGGAAGGCAGTGGGATGATTCCTACAAAGCCCCCTGGAACAACATCTAATAGTCACAAACCCCTACACCGGATTACACATGGCGGTCTCTGGTACTTGTAGTTACTGCTTGGAGTACAGAAAGGCTCAAGCACATGCCCAGATCAGTAGGTGTCACAGCCCCTCATTAAAAACAGTGTCATGAGTCGGGCAGTGGTGGCACACACCTAATCCCAGCACTCGGGAAGCAGAGGCAGGTGGATCTCTGTGAGTTCAAGGCCAGCCTGGTCTACAGAGCGAGTTCCAGGACAGT
>CABHPP010106339.1:0-15110 GCA_902168425.1 Peromyscus attwateri | reverse complement strand
CACACACACACACACACACACACACACACACACACACACACACACACATATGTAACCACAGAGAGGCTCCTGTTTCTGAATAGACTGTGTTCCTTGGATAAATTTGTAATCAAGTGGACTTGATGTAGAGACTACTGTTAATATCAGAAGAAAAACATAAAGCTAGTGCCAGAAATTTATGTGTTTTCTGCAGTAGTAAAGAATATAAGGTTATATATGTCAAGTATTTGTCTCTATTTGGATTGAATTGCATTTTCCCTACTTTTTCCAAAGAAAATAACCTATTTTATTAGTGCCCTTTCACAACAGAGCAAAGGTGAGGGAAAAGGTATTAGCAAGCTAGTTTGGACTTTAAATTTGCATTTATTATCCATATATACAACCACTTAATGTGATCAAGAGCTTGTTTTATTTTTGGAGTGAGATGAATTATAGAGATCTTTTAATTGAGGAAATGTACCCAAGGCTAGCATGGTGGTACACACCTGTCATCCTAGCACTTGGGAGACAGGCAGGAGGACCAGGAATGTATGATAATCCTCAACTGCATAGTGAGTTTGAGGCCAGCTTGGGCTAAATGAGACCCTGTCTCAAGACAAGACTGTTATTGTTTCAATACTTCTAAAGACAGATGCTCCAAATCAACTATATCAATTTATGAATAGGAAACCAGGGAGAGTGAAGGGAGTAGATGGAGAGGTGGGAATTTATAAAGGACTATTATTTGAACCATAGGTATTTTTCTTTTTAGTTTTGCCTTGTTAACCTATATTTCTACCTGATTTTGTATTTTTTTCCTATGCTACCTTTTAGCTTAAGTAATTTAGCTATAGAGCTGAGGACCAGTACTTAAGAATACAAAGTCCCTAAACAGAGTATAAAAATTGTTCTGTTTCCTTATTGTCATTGGGCTAGAACCTAAATAAGATTATTGGTAATCCTGCCCTGAATTTTACAGTCATTTGTGTAGAAAGAAGACTTCAAAGTACTTCAGAGCTCCTTTATAATAAAGAGTATCGGCAATATAAAATCAATATATTTCCCACTTCAAACCATTCTTATTTGGAGGTTCAGCCTGTTCAAAGAAGGCTTTTTAGAAATGTAATACTCACATTGATTGTCTTGCTTTTTGGTAGAGGTTCTTGACTATTCTGCTGCAGTTACACTGAAACAGACCCCAGAACTCCACATAGAAACATCTCTAGAAATGTGTGTTAGGCACATATTTTAGTACAGTGGTAGCAACATGGTGATTTCCATGATAGAGTAGATGTTTTGCATAGTTTAGCTTCATTTGTAGTCAATTCTGTTTTACTTTTTCATTTCCCCCCACCATGTATGCAAGTGTCAAGATGTGGAAGCTGTGTGTAGGCCATATTGTCCCTGTGGAAATCAGAGGACGAGTAACAGGAGGTGTTCTCTGCTTCCAGGTGGGGTTCCTGGGATTGAACTCAGGACTTCTGGCTTGCATGGCAAGTGCCTTTTACCCATTGATTACCACACTGGCCACACTTCTGGTTTTAGTGGTGTAGAGACTTTGAATCTTAGAGTTGTCCAGAAAATTAGTCGAGTGGTTTTTTACAGGATTCTGAAATTCCTCTGGTATGACATAATTGGGAAGATTTCCTAAATGATTATGCTCAAACCCAGGAATGGCATGAAACTTAAGATGCTATAAATATTTATGTTTTCACTATTTTAGTATTGAGTAGCCCTGTCTAAGAGTGTAAAAGTTAAGAATATCACACAGGATTGGTGTTGAGAATTATTTGCCACATTCAACTTCATCACAATTTATAATTTGATTTCAAACTTGTTGAAAATAATTTCATTTGTTTTATGAATCTTTGATCTCTGAACCACTGTTGAAATTGTCCAAAGTAAACTTAACTTAATTAATTTTATTAGCCCACTCCTAGGAAAAGCTGAAGGCTCAACTCCTGAGACGTTGCTATGCAATGTTTGGGGCCTGTTGACCACGTGAAGGTTTAATTTAACTGTTAAAAATTAAGGAATTTCATTCTCCTTCGCTTAATAGCTCTGTTTAAATTATGTTTATCTACCTGATTTTCTACAGTTAGTTTCCCATTAGAATGAAACTATTTTAAAAACCTTTTTACATCTTAAAATTTGACGATAAAATTTTACAACTGTTGTCTACTTTTACCCTCACCCTAAACTAACACATGTGTTAAGTAAGATGTGAAGCAAATCTGTACACTTTGAGTCCATTTGTGCTCAAGAACAGACTGAGTGTACACCATAATGACAGAGATAAAGCTAGTTAGCTTGCTTAAAGGAATGATAGAAGCCTTATGCTTGTTGACTTAGTTCTTGGAAGTAGCAATGACTAGAGCTGACATGTTTGCCTTCCCTACTCATTATTATAGGAAGATTAGTGCCTTATTGGCATATAGTAGCATTTCTTTATAGCGAAGCCTTACTATAAAGTTCAAGATATATTTTTTAAACGTTACATAACACAGTACATACTTAGTATATGAACTACATCTTTTGACCTTAAAGTTTTATACTTTAGAGAGGTGATATTTCTGGCAAGTTCTAATACAAATTGTGAATTGAGATTTTCAGCATTGAATTTTTCTTGCTTACCCAATCTATAAACATGAATTAATACCTCAGTCTTATTTTGTTTATTGTTTGCTACATATAACTTATCAAGTAAAACACTCATTGAGTGCACTAATTGAAGGGAAAGATTTTCTCGACACTGGTAACTTCTTACAAAAGAGAAATCATATTCATACACTGTCCATGGGATTAATGTAAACGACTAGTTCCTTTCTACTTTATATTGCTAGCATTTATTATTCCATGAGAGTAGTAATTTTAATGGACTAGAACTCCTTTTACCCAGAGGCAGACACATAGTCAGTAGCTCTTAGAAAATGTGTCAGAAGACTAGAAAGCATCGTTGATGTCATTTGTGATAGTCTCTTACTGTTTCCCTAAGCGGCTTTGAACTCAGCTTTGATTACAGGACTTAGATTCATATCTCAGGAATGATGACTCTTAACAGTCTGCATCTTCTGGTACTACCTTCATCAGGGTGTGGTGCAGTGGAGGTGGAGTCTACATAGGTGGTGGACAATATATACCATACAACTTCTTATCAAAATAAGAAAAATGGGAATTTAATTCAAGACAGTTTCCTTCATTGAGAAAGCTATTTAGGGAGCTATTTAACTGTAAATTGTTAAATCTTTTTTATCATGATTAGGGGAAACAATTACTTGTGAGTTTTAAATGTGAATTAGAATACATTTTACAGCTTTGGATGACTCAGATTGCAAGTGTATGAAATATTTGTAAAAGAATATATCTGACATATATCACATGTATATCTGTATATATGTGTATGTATAAGTACTTTGTAAATGATAAAATGTGCAAATTATAAGTGTTGACATTATCATATGTCTTAAAATATGATTTCTAAATGCCCACATAACTTTTCATATCACGGATATTTGCATGTGTGGGCTTATTTTTAGTTCTAACATTTTACAATTTGTCCTTTGTTTACATGCAGCAAGGAGTTATGGGCGAAGACGAGGTAATTCCTTTCTGTTTGCTATAGTTCATCTGTTTCTAATTGGGCTGTATTGATCGATGTCATAATTAATGATTTCAGAATTCTTTATGCAATGTCTGAAAGCTCAGAGGAATTACACATTGATGTGAACACTTACCAACTTTTCAAATTCTAACTCTTAATCTACAAGGGTGTATTTTCATACTAATGGTTAGTAAATAAAATTTGTCCTTCTTAAACTGTCCAAATTTTTAACTCTTATTAAAAATTATATCTGTATCTTCTAAAATAAGGCTGTTTTTATCTGCTTAAGAAATAAGATTTTTAATATTAACCAGAGTGACATATGATGTGATTTTTCTACTCTATAACCAATTGTCTTATCGATGATTGTGATTTTCGTTGGACTCAGTTGGAAGTGACACCTGTGTAAGTAGATTACTGTCATCGTTGACAGAAACCATGTAGCTAATGTTTCTGAGAAGCTGTGATCCTGTCAGCCCCTTTGTCTAGCCTGCACACTACTGTCCTTGAGCACTTTTATTGGGACCAAAGGACAAGGCTTTGTGGCATGGGGCTCCTACTGAACTCCCTCAGAACACAGAAACACCTTCTGTGGCTGAAACCTTGCCCCCTCCCTTTGCCATGTGCAGAAATGGAAAGTGAGAGAAGCCAGCATGAGAAGAAGCACAACTACATGAGTAGAGAGCAGTAGGCAGTACCTGCTTCTATACAGTTCTACACGCTGAATACAAAGTGTTTGCTCTCATCCCTAGAATTTCCCTGAAGCCAGTGAAGATAGACAGTTAAAGCTGTGTCCTTGGTTATATTTTACATGTGTGTGGCAGTGTCCTCATCTGCTGATGAGTGCGTTCCCCAAAAGCACACAAGCAAAACCAGTTACCGCTACTGATAAGCAACGTTAGTACTTTATGTTCTTAAGCAGTAGTTCTAATGCCATATTTCAACTTGACTGGAGTCTTGACTCTCCAAATACTTGACTGAATCTTTAACTCCTTCACTTTTCTTAAAAAAAAAAAAAAAAAAAAAACTGGAAGAGAGTGAGGCTGAGTTACTTTCTAAAAGCTGTTATTAGTGAGCTGAGAAGGGAGTGGGAAGGTTACAGTGTTCATATCTATTTTCAGATCTGTGATCTAACTCACTTTGCAGTCAAGTGGGGAACTTTGATTCTCTTGAAAATAACTGTTTACCAATATGGTTTTTTTTTTTTTTTTTGGTAATTTTAAAATGATAGAGCAGTTCAGAATCCCTTTCATGTCAGAAACCTTTTATCTCTAGTAACATGCGTTAAGTCGATTGAGCATACTCTGGTATAAATATAATATGCTAAATTTTTAAGAGCAAGCTATCAGAGTCAGTGATTTTCTTGTTAGAGCTCAGCTCAGTAACTGCAGACTGTGACACAAAGAAGAAAATAGATATTTAATTCCTTGATGCTCAGATAGAGACTTGCTACCTGCCTAGCTGTGTCTTCCCTTGGGAGCTGTAAAGAGAGGCGCTCCATTTCAAAGCCACCTAGGCATGCAGGTGTAAGGCTCTATCCCCGTCCTTCCCCTGTCCTGGGCTGGCAGCTCCTCCACACAGCTGCTTCAGTAGACGGGGAGCTGCAGCCGTTTTCCCCAGGCTGTAACAGTGCGACGGTCATGAGGTTGTAGTTATCCTCTAAGGGCTGCGTGAATCTGCTGCTACAGTTCCAGTTTGCATGGTCAGATGAGAAAGGTTTAGTCTTGAAATCTAGCTGCTATGAGATTTTATTTGAATTTGGCAATACCTTAGCTTGGTAAGTAAGAGAAATATTTTACAAGAAAAACTTGTATAGCAGAACCACAGTTCAGAAAGGAGTAGAGATGCTTGTCTGGCTATCTTTCTATTGCCTCTTCATTTGCCCCTCATGCTGATACAGTACCAGTCTCCAAACCTAGCCAACCAGGAATCTCCTATTATGAACTTGTGGACTTAATGGGCTAGTGAAATGGTGTGTGTTCGTTTTGGTCTTTCTTTTTTGTTAGAGTAAATAAAGCTTCTCTGTTTGTGAGGGATGTGTCAAAATGAGTTGGCACAATTGGCCAAAACCAAGTCCTGGCTGGCACCAGTACAGTGGGGTGGGGCAGCATCAACTGTCAGAAGGCAGTCTGGCTCCCAGTAGCCAGTTGATTTTAGAAAGAACTGGTTTCTTCCTTTCCACCTTTAATTGACCTTTCAGTGCAGCATAGAGCAGCACTTTCTGTTTTAAAACTTCCCACTTGACTATAGTTAAACTAAATTACTGCCAGAATCTCTTTGATATATTTCCAGTTCCTTAATAATGTCAATAAGAACTTTAAATCTAGCTGGCTCTAGATATTGATTTATGACATAAACTTTAGAGATGTTCAAAGTATAATTACACCAGAAGTAATTGAGCAAAACCAAGATTCCTTTTTCTGAATGTCAGAGCCTGGGGCCATGGGAAGCTCTGCCGCACAAGGAAAGAGCACGTAGAAGCTCCTTGACATCAGGAAAACTGCTTTCTTTTGTAGTTGCTGTTTTGCTCAGTGTTTCTGCCATCCCTTTCTGAGAATGAACATACTGGTCTGGGGTGGAATAGGGTCAGGATTGTGCTGAGATGTGTGTAGGACTATTTAAATTCTGTCACTCAGAATTTTCTATGTCACAACCCCTCCTTTTTATTATTATTAATTAAATTTATTCATTTATTTTACATCCTGACCACAGTTTCCCCTCCCTTCTCTCCTCCTATTTCCTCCCCCACCTCCCCCATAGCACCCCCAAATCCAGTCCTCCTCTGTTTCTGTTCAGAAAGGGGCAGGCCTCCCATGGGTGTCAACAAAGCATGGCATATCAAGTTGAGGTAGGACTAAGCTCCTCCCCTTACATTAAGGCTGGGCAGTACAACCGAGTATAAGAATAGGTTCCTGGACCTGTCCCTAGTGCATGAGCCGGCTTTTTGGAGCCTAGTGCCTATGGTGAGACACTTTGTGCAGCCTTGGTACAGGGAGGAGGAGCTTGGACCTTCCTCAACTGAATGTACCAGGCTCTGCTGACTCCCCATGGGAGACATTGCCTTGGAGGAGGTGGAAATTGGGGGGTGGGTTGGGGGGGGAAAGCTGGGGCACGGGAGGAGGGAGGACAGGGGAATCTGTGATTGGTATATAAAATGAATAGAAAATCTTAATAAGAAATAAGAAAAAAAAGTAGGTTCCTGGAAGCCAGCCAGAGTCAGGGCAGTCCCTTCTAATAGAGGAATAAACAGCTATTGTTTTCCAGAAAGAAAATAAAAAAAAATAGGGTAGTTTGAATAATAGAAATAAAGAACTTATTTTATTTACATAGTAGTCACAGATCCCCCTCTTCCCTCCTCCTGTCCCTCCATCCTCCCCCTCCAACCTACCCCCATTTCCTTCTACAAGAAGGTAAGGGCTCCCATGGGGAGTCAGCAGAGCCTGGTACATTCAGTAGAGGCAGGTCCAAGCCCTTCCCCATGCCTCAAGGCTGTGTGCAAGGTGTCTGTCCCACCATAAGTGGTAGACTCCAAAAAGCCAGCTCAAGCAGGGATGGATCCTGATCCTACTGCCAGGGAACCCCTTAAGCAAATCAAGCTACACAAGATCTCCAAAATATATAAAGAATTCAAGAAACTAGACATAAATACTGAACAATCCAATTAAAAAATGGGCTACAGAGCTAAACAGAGAATTCTTAACAGAAGAATCCCAAATGGCCAAAAGACATTTAAGGAATTGCTCAACATCCTTACTCATCAGGGAAATACAAATCAAAACGACTCTGAGATACCATCTTACACCTGTCAGAATGGCTAAGATCAAAAACACTGATAACAGCTTATGTTGGAGAGGATTCAGAGCAAGGGGAACACTCCTCCACTGTTAGTAAGAGTGCAAACTTGTACAGCCACTTTGGAAATCAGTATGGCAGTTTCTCAGAAAATCAATCTTCCTCAAGACCCACCTATACCACTCTTGAGCATACACCCAAGGAATAAATGCTCAATCATACCACAAGGACACATGCTCAACTATGTTCATAGCAACATTATTCGTAATAGCCAGAACCTGGAAACAACCTAGATGCCCCTCAACTGAAGAATGGATTAAGAAAATGTGATACATATACACAATGGAGTACTACTCAGCAGTAAAACACGATGACATCATGCAATTTGCAGACAAATGGGTGGAACTAGAAAAATATCATCTTGAGTGAGGTAACCCAGACTGAGAAAGACAAACATGGTATGTACTCACCCACAAGTGGATACTAGAAGTAAAGCAAAGGATAACCAGACTACAACCCATAGCTCCAGAGAAGCTAGCTAACAAGGAGGACCCAACGAGGGATACGTGGATCACCCTGGGAAGAGGAAATAGATGAGATCTCCATGATTAAACTGGGGATGAGGGGTGGGCAATGGAGGGTATGGGATGGGGGAAGAGAACATTAGGGAAGCAGATGGTCAAGCTGGAACGGGGATGGAGTGGGAGAACAATGAAAGAGATACCATGATAGAGGAAGGCATTATGAGGATAGGGAGAAATTGGGTGCTAGGAAAGTTCCCAGGAATCCACAAGGATGACCACAGCTTAGACTACTAGCAGGAGTGGAGAGAGTACCTGAACTGGCTTACCCCAGTAATCAGATCAGTGAATACCCTAACTGTCGTCATAGAACCTTTCTCCAGTAATTGATAGAAGCAGATGCAGAGATCCACAGCCAAACACCAGGCAGTCCAGGAGTCCAGTCAAAGAGAGAGAAGAGGGATTCTATGAGCAAGTGCATCAGAATCTTGATGGGGAAACCTACAAGGATAACCAAACAAAATTAGTGGGAACTCATGAACTTTAGACCAACACCTGTGGACCCTCCATGGGACTGGGCTAGGCCTTCTGCATAAGTGAGACTGTTGATAAGTAATTCTAATAGTTACCAGAGAGAGGGCAAGAGCCTCTGAAGCATGCAAAGCATCCCTATAGTAGATACGTAGAGGGATAGCTGGCCATGGCTCAGGCACAGCCTCCGTGCTTTAACAGATTTTAGATTTGGTAGCAGCACTGGCATTATCTACTGTTTTCGTTTGTTTGTTAGTTTTCTACTTTGGTCACCCTGGAGCTACATGATAGAGTTGAGTAGCTGTAGCAGAGTGTACTGCTTGTAAAACTTAATTACAGCCCCAAAGAGGCTATTCTACAAGCTGTACTCTGCCACAACAATTTTTAAAGAAAACAAAATTCCAATGAACTTCATTTTAAGGCAAGTATACCTAGTGATTAAGTTTTTAAAGATGTAAACTGCTAGCTTAGAGTTGATTTCTTTGGCTCTTCATCTCCTGTCAGAAAAGAGGCAAACTATTATTGCGGCAAAATATCTTCAAATAACCATTGTACATTAAGTTAGTAGATGTTTTTTCCTTCTTTGGAGAAACATACCAGGTAAGTGACTGATTGTTCAAATTGATGTACTTAAGGTAAATCAATCTTAAACCTACTTCTACTGTCTTGATAATTTTTTTAAAAAAAATTACATCACAATGGAGGGTACTTACTGCTTCCATTCTAGAAGATAGAAAGAATATTCAGATTCCCATTAATTTTAAATTTCTGTGCTTTTTAAAATTTCACAACATTCTATAAATAAAATTATGGAGACAATCTCTATAAATCAAATCATGTTTAGAATCAATCTATAAATTGATTGATTTGTACAAACATTTTTCCCTTCCACATCCCCTCATTGATATGTTGAGAAATGTTTATTCTTACATTCTAGAATAAATTCAAAATCTGAAAAATCAAGTACAACAGAATCAAAGCATCAGCATCAGCTTCCCTGACATGTGTGCATATGTGCTACACACATGCTGTCCACACAGGTGGATGAGATGGGGGTAGGTGAGACAGCCATCAACATTGACATGTGTGCGTATATGCTACACACACACTGTCCACACAGGTGAATGAGATGGGGCTGGATGCAAGCTGGATGCACCGTTGTGCATCCAGCTTGCATTTTCCTAATAAGATAAACTTAGATTAGCTTTTCATTTACTTATATTTTTAAATCAATGATCTCTATGTTCTGTTACTCTTTCGAGTATTACAATTCATTGTTTTTATGACCTTTTGAAAGAAAGCAATCATTGTTTTCTAGAAATGAAGATTCTTATGTGTATGGCTAATATGTGAAATATTTTTAGCCATTGTGTTGCATCCTTTGTTCAGCTGAACTTTAGTTAATGGATTATACAATATGTATATAGTTACAGAAAGCATAGTACTCAGTTACTGATTGACAGTTAGTATTGTTGCAGTGCATTTATCATTTAAGTTATATGTACCACATTATAGTTCAGAAAAATCTTAAGTCTCTTTAGGTCACCTTTTATTCTTGTTTGGATTCTAAATATTTGTGATATGTATTTTTTCCCCCGAGATAGAAGTCTTTTAGAATTTTGTTTATTGTATTTATGGCCTGCTAATTTTGCATAAAAATACTTCAAAATGATACTGTGTACAAAATATTAGCATGTCTAAATTCAGTCCAGCATTTGGATTAGTCATTTTAATTTCCCTAAAATCTAGGCAGTTGTTTCCCTATTCATATTACTCTTCTTGAAATGTATAATTATTCAATTAAAGTAAGATGAGTTGAGTAATTAATTCACAATTTATTATTAATTTTAGTAGATATTGTTGGTGGTCATTTTATTGAGGGGAAAAAGGAAGGAAGGATGGAGGGAGGGAGGGAACAGGCAAGTTGAGTACCTTTAATCTGAAAATTCAAATTCTAAGAAATAGCAAAATAAGAAACATTCCTGTCCCAAGTGTTTCAGAGAAAGAATTTTTGACCTATAATTTCATGTTGAATTTTTTCCATTGATCACAAATAAAATATAGACATTTATTTCTCATTGGCCCTTATTTCTGATAACAGGAATTTAGAAATTTAAATTGTTACTCACCATGGGTCTCTTTCAGAATATCTTATTTCAGTTGAACTCATCTTTGGGTAGTTCTTGTTTCCTGCAGGCTCTTTATTCCTGTTGTTATAGCCTATAATTTTTATATGCTTATATCCAACATATATCTAGTGAGTATCTGCAGTGAATAGTTTTCACCTCAAAAGGGAGAAAAGAGAGTTCATTTGGGAACCAAATGTGAACGACCGCAGTGCAGGAACACGAGTTCAGATTGCCTCAACTGATATGTTCCAGTGTGGAAGACTTTATATGGCTTTCAGAGTCACAGAACTAAAGGAAGTCAAATAAAGTAATGCGAATCATGAGGCCATGGTACCTTGTAGGGGTGCAGGAATGAGGTTTTGTTTGTTTGTTTGTTTTTCTTTTTTTTTTAAGATTAAAGAATTTAAAGGCAAAAAAATTTTGAAAGTCAAGCAAAAACAAAGTTTTATTCAAAGAGGACAATTTCATTACAATATAATAGAGAGCCCTCAGGGAAGGCAAGCTACAATCTCAGCAGCTGCCCAGAGGAAGAGGAATGGAGAGAAGGAAAATAGCCAGGACCTTTAGTTAAGGCAACACAGAATAGACAAGCACTTAGTGGGGACAGAAGCTTTAGAGAAAGAGTAAGGAAGCCCGAAGTACCAGAAAAGCATACTTAGGGTCTGGCAAACATTGGGAAAAGAATTAAAAAATGAAATAGTTACACCTTGAGTCTGCTGCACAGACCCAGCCAAACTTGATGACATGTTATAAGGGGTGCTAGAGGGAAGAGGTTCTGGGAAGGAGAGGTTGATTATCTCATTAAAAGGCTGGTTATTCCACCAGTCTATTTAGTGTGACTTGAAGTGAACCCACCCTTCTGAGGGGTGGACTTGGCCAGGTGGCACAGCTGGATTAACTTGTTTGTGTTTTGGGTAGTGTGGAGTTCGGTCTCCACCCAGGCCAGAGATTCCATCTTCTTGACCAGAAGAAACTCGTTTTCCTTAATGTCAGTAGGTATGGTAGAGCAAAGTGAGAGATGTCTGCTGCAGGTCTCAGTGCTGTCTGATGCACAGTATTAGCTTAGGGTTCATGGAAGCTATTCCAGCTCTTCATACTCCTTCAGTCAGCTTTGTAGAATCTTTAGCATGATGTGGCTTTTCTTCCTGGGGACTCCATTTTAGACTGGCTTGCTTATTGTCACAGGTATGTAGCTCGCCCCTTCTTCCCCTTCCAGTTCTCCACTAGATGCCATCCTAATTTTCTTTATTTATATCACATCATTGTGGGTCATATATTTCAAGATGGTAACATGTTAATCATATTTTACATAAGTATTTATTTCTAGATTAAGGTACATGTGTACTGTTGTCTCTGTCTTTAAATATATATATATATTTATATTTATATAAATATATATATATATAAAATATATTCGTGATTTAATCTTCAAAGAACAACTTGTCTGCATTGTTCTATTCCCCCTTCTCTAATACATTTCTGAAGACTACGTTTTATTTGATGTCTATATTGCATGTACTAAGCACGTACAATACAACATATCACAACATGTGACAGCCATCCAGCTTCTAGAAAATTGCTACCATCAAATGTCAGGACACCCTCAAACACAGTTTTCATTTCTTGAAATTATCATCTCATTTTGTTTAACTGTTCCTTTCCCTCTTCCCTCCTGACTTTTCTTTGCCATTTCTGTCATGGTGCTGTTTGGGCTTCTCCTTCTTTATTGTCCTTTCTGTGGTGGAAGTTCCATGCCTTCTGTGTTTGCCAAGGAGCTGCCCTCCTCATTGCTCTCTGGAGTCTTTGTCACTAAGGTTGCAAATCCTTTTCTTACTTGACAGAAAGTTCCCTTTCTTTTCTGCACTCTATTTCTACTGTCTCCTATGGTTTGTTTCTGAGCACCCGATCAGCATGAAGCTTTATGTGCAGTTTCACCCAGGTCCTTTCCTTGGACCTGTGTCTGACACTCACTTTTTCATATTCAGTCAGTGTGTGACTCTTTGCTTCCCTCCTGTCCCTTGTTTCTCTTTCATTTCCCATCCTTGTGTCCTGCCCTTCTTGTAGTTGGAGCCTCCCCTCATCTCAGCTGATCCTTTGTCTTCCTCAGTCCTCAGTCACAGGATGGTACATTCTTGCTGGGGCCCCTGCACCTAGATGTTTGGTTTGTTTGTTGTTTTTGTTTTTTCCCACCTGCTCAATAAAATGTCTTCTTATAAGGGTAAATTCTGCTAACCTCAGAGGGCGTTTCTTTTATTCTGTCTGGCATGTTTCAGTCAGGTGTTGCTTAGCATCCTTGGAGATTCAAGAATTTACCATGGTCTTCAGTACACTATTGCTTTCCTCTAGTCTATTTCCTTTGAAGCATCTTGAGGCTTTCTTAGAGATATATGCCATCCTTACATGTATAGATCTTACCTTGCCTTGTGTACATTTCGTGAGGGCAAGGGTACCATTTATTGTTGGATCATTTGTGTGAGCATACAGGGCATCAGCATTACTTAACAATATTGAACAAGACATGCCCCATAAAGGGATCCTTTCTAAAGAGTGGACTCACATAGGAACTAGAATCCTAAGATGCTGTTCTGTGCCTTCCACATGTGCATAAGTCCCCTCTCCACAGTCATATGATTGTCACATGGGATAAATTATTTCCAAGACCTTACAGACAAGTATGGCTTGCTGCGTACTGTAGCAGCATCTTAATTAGTTTCTTGGAGTTTTTCTGTTATGTTTCTTTCACGATGTCCTCTTACCTATTTAACTTATGCTGTTTCCATTTTACCACCACACAGTTACACATTCAGGCCTGTTTCCTATACATCAGGCTCTTGCTGCTATCTATAAACATTTGAAATGAGCTAGTAGATTTATTGTTTCTTTTGTGCTGTAGTTATTGTCATGTGACTCTATTTCTTTTCCTTTTGTTGCTGGGGATTGGACTTAGAGTCTCATCTACGCTAAACAAGCATCTGTTCCTGACCCACTTCTCAGCCCAATGGCTGTTTATTTCTAAGTCATACTTGCAGTCACTTCTCTCTTGAACCCTGGCATTGTACTGTCTGCATTTCCATTCATTTTTATGACAGTGTCCCCTTAGTGTCTAACCCTTTAAATTTGACATTTGTATGCTTGCCTTTGTTTGACCATTTTTCAATATGAGATTAAGTGTATTTGTCCTTATATTTTAGGCCGATCCTCCCTGTTTCCAATAGACGATAGCTTGTTGGACGATGGTCACAGTGATCAAGTTGGTGTTTTAAACTCACCCACATGTTATTCAGCCCATCAAAATGGAGAACGAATAGAACGCTTTTCTCGAAAAGTTTTTGTTGGTGGGCTTCCTCCAGATATTGATGAAGGTAAGTTCATCCTGCCTTAAAAACAAAACCCAGTAAAAAAAATAGTTTTTGAGCTGTTGAAATATGGAAGTATTTCAACAAGTATTTGAACAAGTACTTTTTTAAGTTCTAGTGTTTTTATCATATGCAAATCATCACTGTGAACATTTTTATAAAGGTCTCCATATTCTAGCTCATATCCTAATGTTTAATGCAGAACACACATGACAATATTTGTGTGACTATAACACATACACATGACACTCCCATGCACACATACACAATGCAATAAATGGAACCAGCTATGACTCTCTATCTACAGTGTGCAAAAATCAAAGATTAAATTTCTTTAAATTTATCAATTTACTTAAAGATACAGAAACACAGTACAAAATCCAATAAGGAAATAGAAATAGAAAATAAAACAAGAAATTGGAACTATGCAAATGTTAGTAAATAATAATGCAGAAAAGTAACAAGGTAAAGATTAAAAAATATTTAAACTATGTTTATAATGCCATTGGAAATCCACCCATTCATTAATAGCTTACAGAGAAGATTTTGCTACATTTGGATAATTTTTTCAATTATGGTTTATATAGCTACAAATGTATTCTTCATATTCATCAACTTAACAGAGTATATCATTGAAATTGAACTTATAATATTTGAATGTCAATGAAATTACCTGGCTTATGTAGCATTGGTATGTTTTACCAACATTATAGCTAGGCTTGTTTCAGTAGACCTTATCCTAATATGATCAATAGTTGTTTTAGTTTACTTGATAAAAATGACATGTTTCAGCCCAGTGCTAGTTATGATTGGGTATACTACAAAGCTGTTACTATTCAGGTGACCTACAGAATACTAGAATTCACATTGAATGTATTAGTCTAACCAGTGTGCTGCTTAAAAATGAATTTATTTGACTACAATAGTTAAATTTTATATTGTGTTTTTATAAAGACATATTTTCCTTTTACATTAGAGTTAATCTTAAGGTATTTGACACTTTAGACATTAAGTCTTCCAAATACTTAGAAGTACAGGGTTTCTTGGAATGAATCATTAAAACTAATTTGTGATGCACATTCTGTACTTTCCTAAGATGAGATCACTGCCAGCTTCAGAAGATTTGGACCTTTGGTAGTAGATTGGCCCCATAAAGCAGAAAGCAAATCCTATTTTCCACCAAAAGGTAAGAGGCTTTTTA
>CABHPP010106338.1:0-15731 GCA_902168425.1 Peromyscus attwateri | reverse complement strand
ATGTTATAAATTGCTGTCTACTACATTTACCATACTATGCTATCAGGTATTTGGATATCTTCTCTGCTTTCAAATATTGTTTTGTGACTTTATTTCTCTACTTATAGGCTTATTGTCTCACCTCCTGATCTGTTCTGTGACACACTTGCAAGATGATAAGCCTCAAGAAGGCAGAGTGAGCCTTTCTGGCTTCATGCTATACCCAAATTGCTTAGCTCACTTCCTGGGACATAGCAAGTACTCAATAAATACCTGTGTGGCCATATGCCTCCAAGATTCCTATCCTCATGACCAGGACTCAGGCCCAGGTGGAGTCAGGCCACTGTAACTGAAATATACAGTGGTGTTTCTGCTCTCGCGGCGGTTGTCCTGAAAGGCCTCCTCTATGCCATTGCTTTGTCTCCTCCCCTTCTTGGCAACTGCCCAGGCTCTGGTCTGAAAATAATCCCAGGCACAGAGGGTACACCCACTCTCAGTGAACCAGGGCCCCGAGAAGGAAGGCAGCCAGAGATTCCTAGACACCAACCATTTCCCCTTTGAGCAGTGACATTTCCTTTAATGTTTAAAGATGGAAATGTCAGCAAACTATGTCATGCATACCATCCTCCTAGCAAGATGGTGTGGTTCCATAAAATGAATGTGGAGCTAGGGTCAGAACCAGGCTTCTGTCTTGCCTAGCCCGCTGGTTTCATGGTCTAAGTCAACTCATTAGCTTCAGTTTGTCTTGTTCTTCAGACTGGGTGGGGGGCGGGGGGGGGTTGCTTTACAGAAATTTGATGAGCATACAGAGAGTATGCTGATCATAAGAGGATCGTCACACAGCAATACAACGTGGCTCTTTATGGTCCCTTTGCCTTGTTTCTGCATCTCAGCTTCCTTGTCTGAAGATGAAGGCACCATCTCATAATATCTATGGGGAATTAAATGAGGACAATGTATCAGAGCAGTTAGAGGGGAAGCAGGGAATGGAAACCTTGGTTTGAAATGCCAGCATCTGCTTTGGGTTGTCAGAGGAAGGACAGTTCTGACACCCCGTAGTGAGAGGCCCATGAGCATCATCCCAACCTGCTGCAGGGCCGTATTCCCTGGGCCTAGTAAAGCGCACCATTATCCAGCTTCATACTAGGCAAGAACTTCTGCATTTTTCTTGGTTTATTCTGTTGATCCTACCATTATCATTTCTTAGTAGAGGTGAATGAGGGTTGAAAATGAAGATCAGGACTATGTATCTCAAGAGCCTCTCTCTAGGCTGGTCTCCTAGAGCCCAGGGGCATGCAAGGTGATGCTGCTAAAAGCCAATCCATGGCAGATCCCATGGTCCTCAAATCAGCCCGAGCCTCTCAGACATAGTTTCCTTTCCATATCACCACTCTGCCTTTGCTCTTTACATTACACCAAACTTAACTAGGCATGGCTGTTTCCTTTTTGAACAAGCCATCCTGATCCATACTGAACACTTGTAACAAGTCAAACCTTATACAACCGAGTGACACCTTCTCTGGGAGCTTTCTCTGAGTGTTTATAAGCCCCTGCGAAGATTTCCGTAAGGCAGCATTGTAACTATTCTGTATGTCTGCCTTTTTAACTACAGGTTGGCTTCCTTTGAACATATGACTAGTTTGATACCATTATCCCAAGTACTTTAACTAATGAAGATGTGTGCTCGGTGAATCATTGTTGTCTCCAGCCCCCACATCTCACCCACATAAGGTACCTGTTCATGCTTGTTGGACTGAATTGAACCAATCTGGAAGTTCTACCTAACATTCTACTCATTTCAATGGACTGAGGTCCTGAGACCTGGAGTTCTGAGCAAAATCAGTAGTCAATATTGTTGCCTTGTACAAAGGGGATCTTGTTTAAAATAGATGCCAGCCCATTCTGATAGCCATGAACTTGCACAAGTCAACCTAGCTAATGAGATGCTCTTGGTGCCTGGGTGCCCATTTGGGCCCCAACAAATTCTCATTAAAATAAGCAGTGTGATCCTAAAGGCATAGCCCCTGTGGTACTCTAACACCTCATAGATCTGGACTGAACCAGCACCTGTAGCTCATCCTATTTCAAGTATGTGAGCAAATTCTTCGGAGAATACAGTCTGCCTGCCTGCCTACATGCCTGCCTGCCTGCCTACATGCCTGCCTGCCTGCCTGCCTGCCTGTCTGTCTGTCTGTCTATTATGGCAGTGAGTTGGGTGATCTTGCAAAGATTATTGTGTCTAAGTTTTCCACCCACTAACTACATTTTCCTTAATTACCACTACAGAAAGTTCCATCATTTCAGGTCCCTACCAGGATGTTCTCTCTGAACTGATGTTCACTGTGGGGAGAGAAGACCCTGGCTCAGTTCCTGCCCCTGAATTGGGCTTAGAGTTGCTGACCATCTTCCTTGTGGAAAATCTGGCTTCTGGCTTATCTCATCCAGGCACATTGCCAGTCATGTGATTCATCTGGAGCTGCATGAAGGTATAGAGGAAGAAAGCCACAAATGATAGCTCCTCACCTGACGGGGGCTCCCCGTGACTGGGCAGGTTTGAGCATCACCGTGATGGTCGTGTCCGTTTCATTAAGTGGTGTATCTGCATCGTATTCAGGCATCGACGGAGCTGGGCAAGAGAGAGAAATTGAACTTGAGGAGTACAGGTACCACATGCCTCTCGACACATCCCCTTGATCCCAGCCTAGCTGAACAGAGGTAGTGAGTGAGAACCCCGTGGTGTCAGAGGCCTTCAGCATGGGAGGCCTTGACTTCCCACCTGCAGCTTTTCTCCAGGTGCAAGAGTCTAAAGGGGTATGAGCATGAGCATCATCAAAAAGCGCCTCTCCCATGCAGAAAAAAGGAACATGCAGGATATATAAGTACTTTATAAAGATGTGAAAACAGAGTCAACCTCGTTAAACACATTGAGATGCAAATTAAAGCAAAGATGAATTAGTTCCATTTTTTTCACAAGACCCTCTCCCCCCACAGGAGTGTGACTAAATCTAATCCTTTGAAAGGGTAATTTAGCCATTTGTATTATGAGCTATTAAAACCCACATCTCTTTTAATGCTTTTTTTCAATTTCTGAATTTAATCCTAAAGTTATAATCCCAATCAAAGATTTAAACTTTATTTTGTAACATGTTTATTGAAGCGCTATTTTATAAAAATGTAGAAACACCAAATATATTCAACCACAAGGGACTGCTTAATTAAATTACGTCCATCCAGTTGACAGACATTATAATGAAAGCAATGCAGCAGTGTGGGAAATACTTATGGGATGAGGATAAGTGGAATCATTAAGCTACAAAAAATCATGGCTTCTGCAAAACCACATGCAAAATACATATGCATGTAGATCATATTGAATAGATATTCCAAGATATGGAAGCTGTAAATAAGCATTCTGCAATGGTTCTGTTTTAATGCTCTCAGGCAGTGTGGTACACCCTAGTGGTAGAGACAGTTTGCAATCTTGGACTACTGAGCTCATTCATTCATTCATTCATTCATTCATCAGACATTTCATGAGAGCCAATGCTATGGGTGTCTTATACTGAAAAGTATTCTATTTGGAAAATAAATATACAAACCAACTTTTATGTGCCCCCTCCTTTCCTCTCCTTCTTGCTCTCTCTCTCTCTCTCTCTCTTTTTACTTCCATCCCAGGGCATGTTATTTGGTGAACTTCAGAAAGTTTATCAATTGGACTTTCTTCAACCCAATAGTGATGTCATTGTGTAAATTGTTCCATTGTCATCAGTGATAGTCGTCTCTGTTTTTTGTTTGTTTGTTTTTTTAACTCTAGGATATTACAAAGACTGCAGGAGACAGGAGTGTAACCTACCCCCACCCCACCTTTTCTCTCTCTAAAAGAGATACCTGAGATCTTGGTGGCAATCCGAGCGGTGACAGGGGGCCCGAAGCCCTTGGCTGTGCTGGCCTTGATGGTGAAGGAGTAGGTGGTCCCCGGGTACAGACCCACAAAGAGGTGGTGAGTTTCATTCCGGAGTTTGAACACTTTCCCCCTCTGGCTGGACAGGTCAGCGCTTGGATCCAGTGAGCCAACAGCCTTGTAGTTAATCTGTGTGACAAAGTGATAAGCGAGCACATAAATGCCCTACTCAGTAACTAAGGGAGCTCCTTGGAGAGGAGCAGCAGGGGCAGGGAGGAGAAGAGAGGCAAGCCAGGCCTCCTCCTATGGTACACACACACACACACACACACACACACACACACACACACACATCAAAATCATTTAAATAATAAAAAAAAAAGATCCATGCTTCTAGAACAGCCAAACCAGGCTGAACAGTTTCTTATCCCTGGCACAGGTGGCAGACATGTTGGAAACAGAGTGATTTCCTGTATGAGGCAGTAGTGATGTAGCAATGGCACCATGTGCTTAATGAGAGAGGCCAGACTTGGCTAGGATCAGAGTGAGCCCAGGAAGAGAAACTCCGAGTGCTGATAACCTGGGTTTTCATTACCAGTCTACACCTGCACATTCATCCACAGGTGGATAGCAGTTTTAGGGACCATCTTTCCATCCCAAGCTCAGAGGCAAACACTGTAGGCCTCCAGCTCTTCATGCTTTTCTGGTTGGGGCACTCTGAGTGACTGCATTAATTCCAAATTCTTGGGATTTAACTGTACTTGCACTATTTTCTGATCTTCACATGTATGCATGTGCATGCAGGCACACACACAAATAAAATAAAATAAATAAAATAAAAAGTTTTATTTAATATATATATGTATACACATACACACACACACACACACACACACACACACACACACACACTCAGTCTACCTTACTTTCTGCTTCCCATCCCCATTTTTTGTTTTTGTTGTTGTTTTGTTTTTTAAACTGGTGTTTCTTATATTTCCCAATCATTTGCTCAGCACCAAACCATTAGCTTAGAGGCTGCATCCGAGCAATACTGAACCAAGATGCAATGCTCCGGGAAGGGACTTAAGAGAGAAAAGACTCGAACCTGAAGGGTGGAATGGAGTCAGAGCAGAGGAAAAAGCCCTGCAGGTTCCAGGCAGAAACAATAGTCTGGGCAAGGGCCTGAGGTGGGGAAAGGCTCACACAGAGAGAAGTCCAGGGTGATTGCAGAGCAGAGGGCAAATGGGGGAAAGTATATAGCTGGACTCCTGTTTCCTAGCAACAGAAGAGGGAGATGCTCAGAGCTGTGCCTGGGGCCAGGGACCCCAGTACACCAGTGGTGAGGATACGCCTTTGTATTTTCTTAAAAATCAGTCCTAGTGACCCTGACTGGGCTGGTGGCAACACCGCTGATATACAGATACTGAGAGCGAAAGCTCATGTCTTATTTACTAGCCAGCCCTTTCCTGAGCTCCAAATTCAATCCAAAAGCGACTCGATTCGACGGAGCTGTCAATATAATATACCACGCTCCCCTGCTCTCCTAACCTTTCCTGGTATTACAGGATCCTCACTTACTTGTAATGAAACACTATGAATAAATCAATGTATGTTAATATAGCATGTCTTCAATTTTTTATGAAGGGCTTCACCAAATCTAATTCCCATTGCTTTGTCAGAAACAGTCTTTGAAAAATTTAACTTGCAAGTTTTACAAAGTTAGTGGGGGATCCCGCTGGGGAGGGGGAGAAGAAAGGTAAGAAAACGGTGCTGGAACATGGCCACCAATGAAGAAGGTGACATGTGACTCTCTGGAGGTGGGGCAAAGGGAACATTTATCAGAATGGCAAGCATGAAATGAAGGGCTAGTGAGAAACGGAGCCTAGCTACACAGGAGTCCAGAGGTCTGGGGACTGGATCTGGCTGCAACAAAATGCTAGAGGCTGGGGACAGTGGAATTAACAGCTAGAAATCTCATATATCCTGTCATAAAAAGTGAGGTTTTCCTTGGTTCTGAGGGGTGAGACTGCCTCTGTGTCCCTTGGATTTAGCCAGCTTAGGATCTGGGCTGATTTCTGTGATTCCCCTTGGCCTGACAGCCTGATTTCACTAATTAAAAAGATTCAGAGTCCCGTTAACCACAGGACATTTGAACAGGATAATGGGTCATTTTGGACCACTTCTTTCCCACTCTTCTTCCTTAAGCCATGACTCCTCATCTTTAGACCTCACTGAAGGCAATACTTTGCATGAACACCTTCTGTGGCTTGCAGTTACCCCTGCCTTATATTCTCAAAGATAGAAAGACACATCATCTCTCCCTTGATTCACTAACCTTATGTTAATCATACAATGATTTCATCAATGAGTCTCCCCCAAACCTCCTATGGTGTGTTTGTTAGCAGCCCAGCAGTTGACAGAACATACACCATGAGTCAAATCCAGAACCACCTGCTTCCTGTAGGAATCAAATCTTACTGGAACACAGGCACACCACTCATTTGTGTTTCCAATGGCTGCTTCCACACTACAGCAGCAGAATTAAAGGGGCTGAGACGGGCCCAATGGTCCACGCACCCTAAAATATGCCCTCTGACCTTTTATAGAAAGGGGTTCCTGACCCCTATACTACATTTGAAGCTCATCTGTGTGTGTGTGTGTGTGTGTGTGTGTGTGTGTGTGTGTGTGTGTTCCTGTTCATCATGTGTGTTCATGTATACATGCAGGTCTATATGTTTGCGGGTGCACATGTGTGTGGACTCATGAACATGTGCATGCACATGTACGTGGCAATTAGGGGACACTCTTGAGTGCCTATATTCAAGGACACCATCTTCTTTACTTTTGGGACAGGTTTCTTATTAGCCTGGAACTCTCTCATTAGGTTAGACTGGCTAGCCAGCTAGGGGAAAAAATATAGCAGTCCCTCAAAGGTCTCAACCAGGAAAGACCCTGCTCCAGATGCTTCTAAGTCCGGGGTGAGGCTAATCAGTCAGCCTTGTTCTGGGAGAAGGGATGGAAAAATCTTGGTTCTGAGGGAAAGAGGGCACATATGGCTAAGAGAGGAGGTAAGACAGAGTGGGAAGAGTCATCCAAACAGGGCTCTGAGGCACATGGCTGGAAAGCACGAGCATGATGAAAAGTTTTTTGAAGTACACATTTCACTCGAAGTACTTCAGAGAGGGAGTGTGTGTTATTTACTTGCGGCACTGTTCACCATGCAAGAGAAACCACGAGGTACAACGAAACCCACTAAAAGAGTTTTTTTATTAGGGGACGGTAAAGAGAGGGGGTGCAGTAGGCCTACTAGAAGCAAAAGGTGTGGAAGAAGGGGGGCGGGGAAACGGGTGGAATCTGCTTCTATGGGTCCCTCCCAAGAATGCGCATATGGGCTTTCGTAGCTATGCCACGCATGCGCATAGATTATGTGATCATGCTGTACTCACATTACGTGATCATGTAACACGTAGCAAGTAGCACGCTGATTACGTAGGACTTGAGGCCCTGGGATGACTAAGCATTCTGACTGCTTGATGGACAGCACTTGTGTGGTCATGTAGCTGGGGAGTGGCTAGGAATTGTAACAGTGTGTTCACATAAAAATTATTTAATCCGAAAAAGAAACAGTATCAATTCCTTATGGTTGCCCATTTTTTCCTCCACTGAGGAAACTGAGGCCACGAGAGGACATGGTGAAGTGTGGGTCGGGGTGAGGCAGCCTGTGAGTGGGGTTGGGTACTAGCTATGGCAGGGACAGAACATGGCTGTCCTTCACTGTGGCTGCCTCTCTACAGTCCCATCTCTCTTGATGATATTTGTGAATCTAGAGGGTCACTGTGTGGCAGGAAACACAAAGCCAAGAATGATTACTAAAGAGATCACCCTGTACTGAGAGAACACAGTTAAGAAGTAGCAAGCTATTTAGACCCTGGTTCCATATTTATATATGGCCAATTGGAAAACATCAAATTTGCTTATGAGTCACTGTCAGAAGCAAGGTGGGGTTTTAAGCCAACAACAAATTAGAATAAAAACAAACTAAAGTTGAATAAATGTAATAGCCTGTCTGGTAGGATGACCATACAAACTGAGTGTCTACCTGTGTCCCACTGGCTCAAGGCTCCAGAAGCCTCCTCCAGGGCTCAGCAACCTTCACTTTCACAGTGACATTTGTATCTCCATCTTGAACTCTCTGTGAGGGTCAGTCCCCTAAATTGTCCTTCCCAGCAGGCTCTGCCCTCCTGTGCTCATACTTCACACATCTTTATAGACCAGTTTTAGCAAGATCACAGGGTAGGGAGAAGCAGCCCTTTCATTGGATAAAGCAGTAAAGTACTTCCCTTTAAGCCCAGAACAACATGTCATTGTCTTTTTCAGACCCACTCACTGTGAATATGTTCCTACACATGGACAAGGCGACCCAGGGGGCCTCAGGGCCACAGACTGTGGAAGGGGGCCAGCTCAAGGCAATCCCTCTTGTTAGGAAGGACAGTGTTGGTCCCTTGGTTTCCAGAGAATTTAAATATAAAAAGGAATGCATCCCTCTGGAAGAACAGTGGAACACACAGCTGTCTGCAGTGCACCTGCCAGTGACTTCCTGGCCACAGTGCCCCCTTTTCCTAGACAGCTGAAGACTATTATAACAATGGAAAAGCGATTATGATTGGTACTCTCGCTACTTAGTCCTAGAGTTTGGAAGTCTGCAGAGCCAGGGAAAGTGCATGGGGACTGGTGCTTCTGTGCACACTCTGTTGAAGCTGCCAGGTACTGGGAACTCACTTCCTGTTGGGCTCTGTGCTAGAATCGGGGGGGGGGGGGGGGGGGGGGGGGGGGGGGGGGGGGGGGGCAGGAGAAAGGCAGACACAGTTTTGAACAAACACAGGCAAGTGCTTGGGAAAGATGGGCCCCAGAGTGATTGGTTTGTCTAAGGAGGAAAAGGAGAGCTAAGGGAGAGAGAGGAGAGAGGGCAGAAAGAAGGAAAAAAGAAATCAATTAGAGGAAGGGTTACTATTGTGAAGAACAAAGACATGTCAATGCAATGGCATGGGGGAACCTGCTGGGGGGTGGGGGGTGGGGTCCATAGGTAGAAACAAACGAGACTCCAAGTCTGAACTCTACTCTATGGAATACAGAATGAAATTATTACTTTACTTGTGATAAGTATACCGTGAAAACTTGGATACAGGGTAGAAAATTTTCTATCATGTGGTATGTGTGTGTGTGTGTGTGTGTGTGTGTGTGTGTTGTGTGTGTTTCATTTTTGTAACATTTTTCTGTAAATATATAAATCTATTTCAAAATAAAATGCTGAAACCAGGTATGATGGTGCATGCCTGTAATCTCATCACTTAGGAGGCAGAGGCAGAGGCAGGAGGGTAGATAGTTGGAGACCAGCCTGGCTATCTAGTGAGACTTTCCTGGAATTGGCTCAGGGTGGTTTGTATTTACCATCCAACAGGCAAAGCCACAAGGCTGATTAATAAGGAATGAGACAGGAACTACCATGGATGTCCATGCACAGCCCTCCCCTTCCTAAATCATGGTCACTCCTCAGCCTCCAGGCAGAGTTCAAGTGCTTGAGTCCCTGTCAACAACTGCTCTCTCTACCTACAATCGCTCCTCCAGTCCTTAGCTCTGGCCTACCTCCTGCTCTGCCCTCCCCATCCTCTGCCCTACACAGGAAGAGAGTTCTTACAATTACACACAGACAATCCCATAGCAGGGCCACCATCAATTCAGATGGCTGCAAAGCTCCTTCCTTCTAAACTGTCATAATGCCACTTAATAATATGAAGCTTAAACCTCCTTTCAGCTTTTAATCTCACGCTGGGGTATCTGGGGTGCTATGATTTTGTCATTTTCGCAGAAACCTTCTTGCTTAATGAGTCTGTCTAGCAATACTCCCAATGGCTTTGAGCCAGCGAAGCAAGACTACTCAGGTTTGGGGATGTAAGCGGCTCGCCTTTCAACTTCTCACTCAGTCAATTTCAGTTTCGCTAAGTTGAATCTGGTTAAATTGCTGAGGTGCAGGGTGAATTCCTCTCCAGTTGACTTTGAGCAGGCTGGCTCTCTGGAAACTTGCAGTCACACCAACAGCCTCATTGGCAGGGACAGCCTTGGGGCACCCTCCATTGAGGACAGATGCCTGTTCTTTTCGCTGTGGGTGACTGCCAAGCACCTGTCCTAGCACATCTGTCCTAGCACAGAGCAGTAGTCTATAAGGGTCACTGACTAAATGAGGGCTAAGAACACAGAGGCAGCAAAGCCTGATAGAGTATGACTGGGGGTTGAAGTGGAGTAATTAGATGGCTAATGTCCTCCATTTTCATCCCATCACCCATCTGACCACAGACCTTCACCCAGCCTCTGTGACCAGTTTTGGGGGTGAGAGGGTCAGCTGTGTGGACCTTTGGCTATCCCACCGCAGAGGGACTTGCCCTAATGCATTAGTGACTTTTACGCTGCTGCCATCAAACATCTGGCAGGAGAAACAGAAGAGGAGGGAGACTTATTTTGGCTCATGGTTCGGGAGTCACAGCCCCTCAGGGTGGGGAAGGCATGATGATGGCTGAAGCAGTTTGGTTGGTAGCAGTGGTGGGGGGGTGGGGTGGGGGAGAGGTGGGGGGGGGGGGGGGGGGGGGGGGGGGGGGGCGGGGGGGGGGTGGGGGCTGTTGGGACAGCTCCACAGACCAAGAAGCCGAGAGTGGAGAATGAAATCTGGACTGGGCTCTGATGCTCAAGGCTCGCCCCCCAGTGGCCTACATCTACTAGCTGGAAACTACTTCCTGAAGGTTCCGTTACCTCCCCAAACTGTGCTACCTGCTTGGGAACAAGTGTCTAACCAAATAAGCCCCTGGGAGATATTTTACCACTAAACCAAACTATTAAGCTTCCCCAGGGCAGGTCCATACTGCTGTTGTTACTCAGTCATTCCTAAATATTTTTATTTTTAAGATAAGAAATAAAAAGTAGGCTCATCTCATTGGTTTTTCTCCCCCATCCTGTTAGGATTTAGGAAGTGAATAAAAAGGTGGGATCATCCTTGTAGAATCATGAAATTATTGAGCCATAGGCAAAGGTTATATCCTTGATTCCTAATTACTAAAGTGCCTCAACTTCTGATAGAGTTATATCCAATATAATCAAGTTGAAAAGTGCATTTGATGTGCCTCACCTACCAAACATCATAGCTTAGCTTTATTTTTATTTTAGTCAGGGTTCCCCATGTATTCCATGCTATCTATAACTTACCATATAGCTAGACTAGCCTCAACTATGTGATCCCCATGCTTCAACCTCCCAAGGCATTCCAGGAGAGAGCCACCACACCTAGCTAGCCTATCCTATCTGATGTTCTCAGAACACTTAGCCTACAGCTGAACAATTTGTGGAGTTAGAAGTTTACTTATAATGAAACATTGAATGTGTCATGTAGGTGACCAGGTACTCTACTGAAAGTTCAAGTTGGAATGGCTAAGCTAGGAAACTCTTTTGTATCATTGTAAACTCAAACTACCATCAGTTGTCAGATCCACTCATCACAACAACATTAATGAACAGGCACATTTACTTCCACCTGTTCTTAACCAGGTAGCTGTGGTGATATTGTGTCCCCCAATATATTGTGCACCCTAATAAACTTATCTGGGGTCAGAGAACAGAACAGCAGACATAGAGGCCAGAAAATAGTGGCACACACACCTTTAGTCCTAGCCTTCTGGAGGCAGAGATCCATCTCTGTGAGTTCAAAGTCACACTGGAAACAACCAGGCATGGTAACACACACCTTTAATCCCAGCACTTGAGATCTCATGTCTTGCTTGGGAAAGACACATGCCTTTAATCCCAGGAAGTGATGGCAGGAAGCAGAAAGGTATATAAGTCATGAAAACCAGGAACTAGGGCCTTTTTAAGCTTTTAGCTTTTAGCAGCAGTTCAGCTTAGATCTATTCAGATGAGGACTCAGAGGTTTCCAGTTTGAGGAAACAGGATCGGCTGAGAAGTTGGCGAGGTGAGGTTAGCTGTGGCTTGTTCTATCTCTCTGATCTTTCAGAATTCACCCCAATACTGTAGCATGAATCTTAAAAGTCTTATTAATAAAATCAAACCTGAGCCGGGTATTGGGGTGAACACTGGAAGGTCAGAGAGACAGAATAAGCCACAGCTACCTCACCTCGCCGGATCCTCAGCTGGTCTTGTTTCCTCAGACTGGAGGCCTCTGAGTCCTCATCCAGAATGGGTCTCAACTGAACTGTGCTGCTAGAAGCCTGAAAGCTTAACCAGGCCAAATACTTAACCAGGCCAAATGCTTCTAGGTTCTGGTCCTCACGCATTATGTACCTTTCTGCTTTCTACCACTACTCCCTGGGATTAAAAGGCTCGCTTTCTGGGATTAAAGGTGTGTGTCACCATGCCTGGCCGTTTCCAATGTGGCCTTGAACTCACAGAGATCCAGAGGGATTTCTGTCTCTGGAATGCTAGGATTAAAGGCATGTGCTACCACTGCCTATCCTCATGTTCAATATTGTGGTTGTCCTGTTCTCTGACCCAGATAAGTTTATTAGCATACACAATATTTTGGGGAACACCATACCACCACATTACCTGGCTCCTGGGTTTGTTTTTATTAATAAGACCTTTTAAGATTCATGTTACAGGTACCTGATAAGTACTTGCCAGTCACTACTCATGGGAACATCAAATTAGACTAGCGACCAGTACTATTCTGGTTCCTATTCCATAGAGAAGAAACTAATGCTTAGGGAAAAAGTTATTGTTTCTTAAGTTTATGCTTTCCCAGCTAGCAAGAGGTGAAGCTGGGTTTGGAACCTAGCCAGTATGAACCCAGAATTCACTGGCCTGACTCTGCTCTGTGATGATCATGAAAATTGGCCCATTTGGCTCTCCAGGCCCAGAAAACTAGAAACTGCCCCAGTATCCTGTTTGCTGAGGTGTCTTTGGCTGAGAAGTTATAGTGGGTTTCATACTAAGATTAAGCAGAGCTCCTGGTTAGGAAGGTGGGTACACAGAAGCCCAAATTAAGGGATGTTGAGTGAAATGCATGTTAAAGCATCAAAGCTCAATTGAATTTCCTTAGCCCTTTCAGGAGTTCCTCTCACCAGCATGGAACTTCCTGCCTCCTTGTCTGAGGTGAAGGCAGGGGGCAGGCTTGTGGGACCTTCCTAAGGAGAAATCCATTGATCACATAATCACATGTTTTGAGGAGGGCTAGTGGAGGACTGAATTGTGAAGTTTTGCTCTGTTGCATTTTTCTTTCATTCAGCATTTTTCTCATGAAATTAAAACAGAATTGATTTCTCTCCCTCATGATATTGGGCATTAAGAAAGGAATAAATGGGTGGCCTGATCACAGATCCAGGCACCAATTCCACGCAGCAGTGCAGCATTTGTAAGAGGGTTTTATTAGTTACCATTTGTCATGGGAAGGTTTTGTAAGAGTCTATTCGGAGGAATAGATCTCCTCCCTAGAAGAAATGGGAACTTTCTTCTTCCTTGGTCAACATGATCATTTATCTAACATTTTCTCCAACCTTCTGCTCTCATGTTAGAGGACACCTCTCTCTCTCTCTCTCTCTCTCTCTCTCTCTCTCTCTCTCTCTCTCTAGGGTTTCTCTTCATAATCACCCTGGCTGTCCTGGAACTCACTTTGTAGACCAGGCTGGCCTCGAACTCACAGAGATCTGCCTGCTTCTGCCTCCCAGGTGGCTGGGATTAAAGGTGTGTGCCACCATTGCGCTCTCTTTCTCTCTCTCTCTCTCTCTCTCTCTCTCTCTCTCTCTCTCTCTCTGTTTTTAAAATTAATTTATTTTACATCCTGGCAGCAGTTTCCTCTCTCTCCTCTCTTCCCAGACCCTCCCCCTACACCTCCTTCTGTCCCCACCCCTCAATCAACTCCTCCATTTTTTGCAGGTCTCCCATGGACATCAACCAAACATGGCATATCAAGTTGCAGTAAGACTAAGCACCTCCCTATGTATTAGGGCTGGGCAAGGTGACCCAGTATGAGGAATAAGGTCCCAAAAGCCAGCAAAAGAGTCAGAGATAGCCCCTGCTCCCACTATCAGGAGTCCCACAAGAAGACCAATTTACACAACTGTAACATATATGCAGAGTGCCTAGGTCAGTCCCATGCAGGTTCCCTGGTTGTCAGTTCAGTCTCTGTGAGCCCAGGTTAGATCTCTCTTTTTAATCTAGTCTGTGATGTCACCATAGGAGCAAACAGACATATAATAGGTGGCATCACCTTAGTTAGGAACTAACTACACCTCCGGGGAAGCAAGTTTTGAGGAACCTACACCCGATCTGGCCCCAGACTCATAGCCTGAGGGAGTCTTTCTATTTACAAAGTGGTCAGTGGAGAGTGGGTGCAGGAGGAGGATGTTGAGACTCAGGGAGGCTAAGAAACAGAATTAAGGCTGCAGAATAAGTGGGCTCTTCTGGAGATGTAGCTGGAAGATGGATGGCAAAGCATTATTGCACAGCATGAGAGGAAAGACTCCAGTGTACCCCTTATCCAGATGGCCCTTGAGAGTAACACTGCCCACTAGAGGCAGAGTACAGGCACATTTGTGATCTTTGTGTTTTCTAGGAACTACATGGAGAAACGGGAGACAGAGGCTGGCGAAACCAACCTGGCTCACAGGCTTTATGTAGCCCAAGATAGCCATGCTGTTATTGTTTGGACATATAATCAACACAAAATTATTAAAGGGACAGTTTCCATTCTGTTTTTCTGCTGAACTCTCGTGTGGTTTCCTCTTCCCTCATATCTTGGGTCAGGTGGATACACTACCACATTTCTACAGCTCGGGAGCCATGTGCAGCTAGGGACTAGACAGTGAAGGTCTAGGCCAAACCTTTTCACTTCCTCAGCCTTCTTCCTTTCTCTTTCCCTTATCAACCCCCAAATTATTTATTTAGACTTTTTTCTTTGGTTCTACTTCTATGAATTTAATTAAACACACACACACACACACACACACACACACACACACACACACACAAATACACATGCACACTAGCATTAACTGTCAACTTGACGCAGCCTAGAGTCACCTGAGAGGAAAGCCTCAACTGAGAAAATCATGCAAACCCACATGGGCGTGTCTGTGGGCAATTGCCTTCACTGGTAATTATTCAGGAGGGCCCAGCCCACTGTGGGTTCCATTAGCCAAAGGCAGCCAGTCCTGGGCTGTGTAAGAAAGTTAGCTCAGTGTGAGTCTGTGAGTGAGCCAGTGAGCAAGAAAGCGTGCTTTGTTCCCCCACGGTTCCTGCCTCCAGGTTCTCGCCTTCCATGGCTGCTTTCACTTCTCTGAGTAATGGATTGTAACCCACGAGTGTAAGTCAAATAAACCTTTTCTTCCCAGGTTGCTTTTGATCAGAATATTTCCTCACAATGCCTTAATGAAACTAGAACCTCACATCTGCACAGCTGTATATGGGCTCTAGTCACATGACTGTCCCATACACCCTTCTGCACAGCTGTAGGAGTACATAACCTTTTGTTACTGTGACGCACTGTTGTCAGCTACAGTCCCTCTTGAGGACAAAGGAATTCAGTTGTAAAAATGCTACTAACAGGGCTGAGAAGATGGCTCGTTGGTAAAATATTTTCGGCACAAGCATGAGGATCTGAGTTGTCTCCCAGAAACCCCAGTGGAAATAAAAACTGAGCATAGTGGCATGTACTTGTGATCCCAATTCTGGGAGGTAGAGATCTCTCAGGCTCACTGGCCAGTGTGCCCAGAGGAATTGGAACTGGCAAGCCATAGGCCAGTGAGAAACCCTGTCTCAAAAGCAAGGTGGATGGCTCCTGAGAGTTACATGCAAG
>CABHPP010106334.1:0-27039 GCA_902168425.1 Peromyscus attwateri | reverse complement strand
GTGTGTGTGTACTAGTGGAGGAGCATTCTGAGTGTGTGTGTACTAGTCAGGGAGCATTCTGAGTGTGCTCTCTGTGGCTCGGAGTCTGAGCTGAACTCATGTACAATGGCCTGACCATACCTATGCTGACTGGCTGCTGTGAAGGTCATACATCCAGGTGCACACAACACCAGGAATTGCAGATTGAATCTAGGGGAAGGAGGTGGCTTTAGTTTAGGTCAAGATGCTTGGGGCTGGAGAGATGACTTAGTGGTTAAGAGTCTATACTACTCTTGTTGAACCTAAGTTCAGTCCAAGCACCCAGGTCAGTCAGTTCACAACCTGTAACTCTAGCCCTAGGTGATCTGGTACCCTCTTCTGGCCTCCATGGGTACCTTCACACACACACACACACACACTTTAAAAATAAAAAGTTCTTAAAATAATCTGGGTATCTTAAAGGGCTGCTCCCTCTCTGGCTCCTAATCCTGCTCTCTGGGCTCAGTTCTGCATTCTGTTATGGGATCTGGCCCTTCATCCATGGTAATGGTCCTGGCTCTTATGAAGAAGCATGTGTTTGGAGGAGATGAACCAGTTCCCACCACTGACACTTGAGAGGCTGATGGTAACAGGGGAGCATAATTAAAACAGATAGGGGGCTCTTGAAAGGGGGGTGTGAACCAAAAGCCAAAGCTGAGACTGAGCAGGAAAAGGCATTTCAGAGTGCAGACAGACAAAGGGTGCATGCCCATGGGGTGATGTGGAGCCTAGACAGCATAGAGAGCCAGGCCAACATGGAGCCGTGCTGGCCTGAGTCATAAGCTCAAGTGGGTTGAACCCAGTTGACTGAAGATGACTCTGAAGTGGACAGCTCAAATGAGCATTTTCATCATCAAGAAGGCAGTTATGATGAAGGACAGTCACTGGCCACCTGGACCACTGTATGCCATCTTGGGAACCTATTGCAACCTAAAGAGAAAGTTTAGGGCTGCTGAGGACGGGTGCTGCCACTGTAAGGCTTTAGCAAGAGCCACCGGCTATTTCCTTTAAGGGGTTCACGCTATCAAGACACCAGGTGATTTTAGTGACTGGAATCTGTTACAGAGTTGGATTTTTTTTCAGGTGTCTTCAGAGTGGATACCTGTGGCATAACTCAGCCCAGTGTGGCTCAGATTTTGCAGCATGTCAGAATGATCTGCGTAGTATCGAGGCTCACACTGCATCCAATCAATTCAATCAAAATCTCAGGGAGTCTCAGGTACCAGGTGATCAAAAGCTACTGGTCTAGTGACCCCACTTTTCCCATGAAATCCCCCACTAAAATAATGGGAATGATTACTGAATCTACCACAAATGATAACAATTTAGAACGGACATCTTAAGGCACAATGAAGAAATTTTTGTGCTAGATTTCAATAGTGATTGATTATTTCTTTTCATCCTCCTAATTTTCTTCGTTCTTTTAGGAAAAGCTCCGAACCCTCTCTCATTCTTCTTCCTAGTATTGAAAAGTCCTGGGCCTTTTCTGAGATAGCGGCAAAATGCTGAGGGCTCAGAAGCAAATTCCATCTTGGGAGCAGAGGTCAAATGTGAGAAGCACATATAGAATTGAAAGGAAATATTTGGAGTTGAAAGGAGTGGAAAAGGCAACAACAGATATAAAAACTCAAGAGCCAAGAAGCAAGTCCGAAACTGCTTTGGAAGGTGCACAAAAGCGATTTAGTAATTTAAAAGTCCTACAATTAGAGTTAACTATGCATGCTGTCACCCAGTTCTTCGATGTTCTGGACAATCCAAGCAAAGCACACTCATTTAAACTAATACCAATGGCCTAGCTAGCCGGCTTAGAGGGTAAGGGTACTTTACAACCTGGGTTCAATCCTTGGGTCCCACTGGGTGGAAGGTAAGAACTGACTCTTGCACATGTACAGAGTAAGTAAATACATGTAATAAAAATTAAAAAGAACACACATACACATACCACTCCCCCCCCCCCACCAAAAACTGCCACAGAAACCCAAACTAAGACTAAAGTATCATTCTCTAAATTGCACAGAAACTGGCTGGTTTTGCAGATACACCTCCAGGGCCTGGAGTCAGACTCATATGCACAACTCAAGGCAAACCCAGGATTGTCACTGCCTGTTACGTCTTGGAATATACTCTTTATTCTGCGGACTCCCATGGATGTCTAGATGATAAAGTCAGAGCTCTACAAAGACCATAATAAACAGCAACAGGTTGAAGGCCCACCCCCTACCCCTTGCTTGATACTTTTAATTCTTGGCCCATTTCTGCCATGTTCAGCTCTGTGCTTTGGATTTGTGGCCCAGCACTTCTGTTTTTTTCCTTCTGGCTTTGATTTCCTCTCTCACTTCCCACCGTGAAAGATAAAGATCTTAGAGGTCTCTCACCTCTCCTTTCAGATTTCTCTTTGACACTCTCCCAATATAGTTCCATAATTTCTAGTGAGATCAGTATTAAATATTTATCTTTATAGGATATTTAGTTATCTTACATCTAGCCAATAAGTAACATGGTTCTATTTCCTCTTCTTCACACATTTTATTTTCCCTGGAGTTAATGATTGCTAAGGATGGTCCATCCTCCTCCTCTTCCTTCTAAAACTAATTCAACTTCAGGCCATATTTAACCCAAACTTCCACAGAGCTCCAAAAGTCCTCTTGGTAGCATCTAGAAAATTCTGCACACAACCCAGCAGTCCCCCCCCCCCACCTGCCACGTGGTGCTCCCTTCCCACAGCCCTCAGATCAACTCTGGTGTGGACTGTTTATTCTCTAGGCCCCGAGACTCGATATTGTCATTAGATATGCTTTTCTTATCTCCCACGTTGGATCTTTATTTTATTTACTTAGACTTTGTGTGCATGAGTGTTTTGCTTGCGTGTGTGTTCGTGCACTGTGTGTGTGTGCCTTGTGCCCGTAGTGTTCAGAAGAGGATGTTGGATTTCCTGGAACTAGAATTAACCATGGCTGTAAGCCACTAAGTGGGTGTCAGGAGCAGACATGGGGTCCTCTCCAAGAGCAACAAGTTCTCTTTAAGGCCACTGAGCATCTCTCCAGTCCCGGAGCTGCATCTTTTTGAATTCTTTAGCTGAAGTGTATATCTTTCAGTCTGTTTTACAGGAAGGTGGTGTGCAGCTAAATTTTTGTGATCTTGATTATTGAAAGCAGTTTGCACAGGAGAGAGGGTGGGGGTGGACGCTGCACAGGGGCAGTGCACAGGGCCCGGGAACTGGAGCCGAGAAGGGAAGGGAAGGCAGCTCGGACGGAGGCCCCCAGCAGTGCCATCGGAACTCACGTACAAACTACAAGTAGAAAGACAGAACCAGGAAGAATTTCAAGATGGCAACAGCAAAACATGAAACCAAACACATGGGGGCCCTTCTGGATGTGGCACCCTGTGCCACTGCACATTATAACCATCTAGGAAGCTGGCCCTGGTGGAAACAAGAATCACTAATGTATGAAGTCATACTTTCCAAATGACTCTATCCTTTGAGGAGAAAATGAAGAGACTTTTAATTTCTTCCACATAGTAGAATAAATTCCAGATGGATTAAGGATTTAAGCATAAAACAAATGGGAAAACAACGGAAGAACAGAACTTCAGCGACATGTGTCTTACCTGGTGCTCAGGGAAATCAGCTGAACCAAGACAGGACACAGCAGCTAGGAAGGAAGTGATGGTTACACTTGCTTGCATAAACTTCAGATTACAGGGAAGGCGTTTCATTAATGAAGCCAAGAGAAGAATATTAGACCAGGGAAAGGCAAACAAAACTGATATAGTGTTTGTGTTTGAATAGTTTAAATACCTTCTACAAATGAATACAATAATTTTTGGAGACTTCTATACTCTACATTTAACAGTGGATAGAACATTCAGATGGGTAATAAGGAAATGGTGGATTTGAGCAACATTACAGACCAAATTGATTTAATAAACAGATACAGAATATTCCCTATAAAGTCAGCAGAATGGGGGTTGGTAAAATGGCTCAATGGGTAAAGGCTGATGACCTTTTTTTCCTCCAAGCCTGATGACCTGAGTTTGATCTCTCAGGATACACAAGAGGGAAGGAAAGAACCAACTTCCTGACTTCTGCAGGCTGTCTTCTGACTTACACACACACACACACACACACACACACACACACACACACACACGTGCGCGCGCGCGTGTGCATATACACACATGCACGTGTACAAGCCAACCGGGCACGTATACACAAAAACATAATAAAATTAGCAGAATGTACTTTTTCTCAAGTATACACATAGTATTCTCCAGGTTAGCTCATATACCAAGCCACAAAATAAATCTTGATAAATTTAAGAGGACTGGAATCATATGTATATTTTTTGACTATACTGATATGAAACTAAAACCCAATAAGTGCATAAGATTAGAAAATGAGTAAATGTGTGATAATCAAGTAACACACCCCCGAACAACCAATGGAGCAAAGGAAAAAAATCATAAAATCAGAGAAATAAATGTGGAAACATGATACACGAAATCTTACAGGGTATAGCAAATTAGCTCTAAGAGGGGCGAGGTGTGGCACACACCTGTCATCCTGGCATTCAGGAGACAGATGCTACGCTTAAGAAACAGATGCTACACATTTTGTGAGTTCAAGGCTGGCCTGGCCGTCATAGAAAGTTTCAGGCCTGTCAGAGTGACACCCTATTTAGCTGGTGGTGGCTCACGCCTTTAATCCCAGCACCTGAGAGGCAGAGGCAGGTGAATCCTGTGAGTTCGAGGCCAGCCTGGTCTACAGAGTTCCAGGGCAGCGAGGGCTACACAGAGAAACCCTGTCTTGAAAAACCAAAAACCAAACCAAACCAAACCAAACAAACAGCAAACAAAACCAAACCAAACTTGTTTAAAAAAAAGAAAAAGAAGTTTTAAGGAGGGAAAATTAAAGCAACAGAAACCCATATTAGAAAGATTTATAACGTAAGGAACTGGAAAAGGAGGAACAAACCAGCCCAGCAGAAGGGAAGAGAAAGGAAGACCAGAGCAGAAATAAACAAAGCACAGGATAGGAGAAATGACAGAGGCCATTGGAATCAAGAACTGTGCTTTGAAAAGATAAACCAAGTAGACAAGTAGCTAGACCAAGACAAAAGGCAGAAGATACAAATAAAAATGTCAACACATGAGGAAGCATGAGGCATTGAAATGCTAACACAGAAAAACAAAAAAATATAATGGGATTCTGGGGGGCTGGAGAGGTGGCTCATCAGTTAAGAACACTGGCTGCTCCTCCAGAGGACCTGAGTCGAGCCTCAGCACCAGCATGGAGGCTCACGCTGTCTGTAACTCTAGTTCTAGGGGATCTGATGCCCTCTTCTGGCCTCTGTGAGCACCAGACATGCACATGGTACGTAGACATACAATCATGCAAAACCCCATCCACATTAAAACAACAACAAAAAGGAATTTTGTAGCTGGGTGGATGGTAATTCCAGTGCTTAGGAGGCTAAGGCAAGAGAATTCCAAGTTTGAGGTCAGCCTGGGTCACATAGTTCTATTGTGTCTTGAACACACACACACACACACACACACACACACACACACACACACACGTCTTGTGAATAAGTATATGCCAACAAATTGGATAACCTAGATGAAACTGCTACATTTCTAAACACATGTATCCTGCCAAAATTCAACATGAAGAAGTAGAAAAGTAAAACAGACTGGTAAAGAGTAGAGAGATCAGTTTGTTAATAAACCTCCCAGCAGGGATAGTCCGGGAGCAGATGGCTTTACTGGTGAATTCTACCAACACCTAAAGAGAAATCAACACTAGTCTTTTTTCTGTCTGTTTCAAAACATTGAGAAGCACGTCCAAACTCATGCCACCAGACCAGCGTTACTCAGACACCAAAGCCGAACAAATGCCACAATAATTAATAATAAAATAAAAAAATAAAATTAGGCCAATATCCCTAGTGAACATAGACCCAAAATTTCTTCATGAAATATTAGCAAAGTTCAATTCAGCAGCACATTTAAGGGATTTGCTATTATAAGCTAGTAAAATTGTCCCTGGTGAAGTAAGTGGTTTGTATGAGAAATGTCCCTCACAGCTCATGTGTTTGAATGCTTGGTCCCTGGTTGGTGGTGCTGTTTGGGGAGGTTATGGAACCTTTAGGAGATGTAGCCTTGCTCAAGGAGGTGTCACTGGGGTGGACTTCCTGCTCCTTCTGCCATGCCTCACTGTAGTGATGGATTATCCCTCTGGAACTGTAAGTCCAGCTAGGAGACCTCAAGGTGGCCCTAGTAACCCACCTCCTCTAGCTAACCTTCACCTCATGACCCAACTGCAACTGCAGATCAAGTGTTTAAACACGTGAGCCTATGTGGAACAATTCACGTTCAAACCACAGCACATGAAATAGATAACTGCCCAGGGCCAGGGGAAGATGCTTGGCTTGCGATATTAACCTTCCACTTCTACACATTGTCAGCATGGTCATCAAGTCAAGTCAGGATTAAGTAGTTCCATAGATTTAATGTCATTTAAAATAGATAGTACTATACTTCCATTCACAGAGAAGGAACCCAGGATTAATTATCTAGCTCATCAAAAGCCAACCAGTGAGTCAATGGCAGATTCTGGAATCAAATTTATGTCTGCCTAGTTCCAAAACTAAGACATTTAACTATGCATTTTTTTTGAGAAAGGTCTCACTGTCTGGCTGGCCTCAAACTCTCAGAGATCCACCTGCCTCTGTCTTCTGAGTGCTGGAATTAAAGGTGTGCACTGCCATGCTTGGACTTTTATGGTTAAATTAACTACTTTTAGTTAGCTACTGCACTTGGGAGGTTTCCATGCCAGCTGGCTTTGAAACCACCAAAGGTCCTCTGACACTGTACACTGGCTCAGTAGCTGGTTAGGCTGGGGTCAGCAGAAGTGAGCATTAGTGTGGCTAAGTGCAGGTGCGTGGGTTGTGGAATGTGAAAGCTGCACCAGAGGCAAGGCAGCCCTTGGCAGATTCGTGGAGAACGTGGGAAGTGAGTAGACTGAGGCCTAGCCTTGAGGTTTTTCTTCAGTTTCTCTTTCTCCCTCTGCAGTGGGATACGTGATTCTCAGGAGAGTGTTTACCTTGTTGAAGCCTGAACAGGCTACTGACCACCTTATACTCATTGCAAGCTGGAGGCAGCTAACATCTTGGCCTTTGACTGTTTGGAAGAAAATGTATGTAATTTCCATAAATATGGAGACAAGAGTTAAGTAAAGTCATAGTATATATTAATTATCTATTATGATACGGTAGATCACCCCAACATTTAGTTGCTTAAAAGACCAAACATTCATTATTATGTATTTTTTTTAAGAGACGGGGTTTCTTTGTATAACAGACCTGCCTTGAACTCATAGAGATGCCTTTGCCTCCCTCCTGAGTGCTGGGATTAAAGACGTGTGACACCATGCCTGGCTGTAATTTCTTTTTTCATAGAAGATTTATCTTATTTTTATTTATGTGTATGTATGTGTGTGTGCATGCATATGTGACTGTAGGTACCCATAGAGACCAGTAGAGGGCATTAGAGCCCCTGGAGCTGGAGTTACAGGAGGTTGTAAGCTGCCAAATGCGGATACTAGAAACCAAACTCTGGTGCTCTGCAAGAGCATCAAGCTCTCTTAACTCCTGAGGTGTTCCCAGGCCTCCTGTCCTGTCATTTTTAAGTGTGGGAAATTCAGAAGGATGGTGCAGGTTCAGGTTCTTTTGTGAGGTTGCAGTCATGGTTACAGTAATGACTGTGCTCTCATCTGCACAGGCAGATTGGAGCTGAATCTTCTTCCCAAACAGTTCACTCCTCAGCTCCTCTCAACGAATGGCATGAATAGACTCATGACACAAAAATGGACTCAGAACATTTTTGACCTAGTCTCAGAAGTTGCCCACCATCACTAGTCATGTTCTACTTATTGGAATTAAATCATTAAGTACAAGGAAAGCATCTACACCTCCTGAGGGGAGGTGTACCAGAAAATGTAGGGAGTAATATTGATACCAACACAGTATTGACAAAGGTCTGGGTGAAAAAAAATCACTAGCTAAATGTAGCAGAGACTTGGAGTGTAAAAAAAGCCTTCTTAGTGTGGCCACTGGTGCTAGGCAACATACCTGTGCTCTGAACACAGGCGACAGTATTCCTGAGTTAGTCTCTGATAGTCGACTGTTACCGTTCAAGTGACAATGACTCGTTCCTTTTTCTCTTTTTCTGGGGAAAAAAAATCTCATTCTGTGCCATCCAAGCTGTTTATGAATCTTTCTATCTATGCACCCATTCATATGGGACCCAGGGCACGATAACAGCTATTCAAACTGTGGAATGTTAATTAGATGGGAAAATGTACACATCGGCTATCTCCATTTCAACTGAGAAATCTGGCTGAGGTACATAATTTGCTTCAATGTCATCTGTGTCAGGGTTTTGAAAGGGTGGCAATATATCATCATGTTAGACAAAAGGCGTGGAATGAAAGGGGAAGCAACACGGGTTCCAGGATATTAATAAGTGCAAATATTTGCTTTTCTATAGAAGTGCTAAGGCTCCATTCTTATTTCTTGTTTCTCATGCCCAAAGTTATTTGCTTTTTACTCCTGACATTGAAGTTGAATGTTAGCTCATCTTCTGTCTCTGAAATTCAGCTTTGCCATGGGCAGATGGAGCAAACATTGGCAGTAGACTAATTCCCCACGGATGTGGCTGTATCTGCGGTATTTTGTGAAGAGATGCGCTCGATACATAGCGAGTGGAATATTAAATACATTTTGAGAGAATGCTTCTAATTGCTCCCCTTTGTCTCTGCTCCCTTCCTTATCTTCCTTCCTCTTGCTGCTCTATGGTAGAAGAGCTGAGCCTTTTGAGTAGATAGGTACCTGGGAGTCATTGGCCCTTCTTGTCCCGGATGTCCACTTTGACCCCAGGGCATGCTGAGCTGTGTCCTTAGAGTGCCCCTCTCACAGCTCTCATGTTGAAGGTGGCAACACTAAGCATATTAATACTTTTCTTGTTGTGGTAACCAAATACCTGACAAGGAGTAACTGGAAGGAGGAAGGATTTATTTGGCTCACAGTTTGAGGGGATCCAGTCCACCATGAAGGGGAGGCATAGAGGCAGGCAGCTCGTGGGGGCAGAAGAGTGTGTCTGGGACTTTTCATCCTCTTATATCTCAGAAGAACAGGAAGCAGGAAGTGGATAAGAAGTGGGACTGGGTTGAAAACCTCAAGGCCTACATCCATTGACCTCCTTCCTCCAGCCAAGCTTCACCTGCTATAGGTTCTACAGCCTTTCAGAATAGTGTCACCAGGTGATGACCAAGTGTTCAAAACACATATCCCAGGGGACATGCTACATTCCAAACACACCACTAAGAAGTCAGAACAGCTTCCCAAGTAAGGGGGGTGATGCAGAGGGGCCTTCCCTGAGCTTCTGTTGACTTACAGTGAACATGATGATTTCAGATGACCAGAATCTACATGCTCTGGAGAGATTCTTCCCTAGTCATTAGGGAGAAGGTTGGGCTTCAAGTATGTTCCTCAGTAGGTCACAAATACCAGACACCTGCCTGTTTCTGCCTCCTCAATGTTGGGATTAAGGGTGTGCACACCACGCCTGGCAAGGACATTCATTTTTTTTTTTTTTAGAGATTGATGAATTTATTGATGAATTCAGGCTTCCATCCTTGATTGTATAGTTTTAATTAATTATTATTATTTTAAAAGATTCATACAGTATGTTTTGATCATATTCTTTCCCTTTCCTGAACTCCTTCCAGATCCTGTCCCACTTCCTACCTACCCAACTTTGTTTTTCCTTGCTCTTAAAAACAAACAAACAAACAAACAAACCACAAACCCAAACCAAAACAACACGACAAACAAACAAAAGATATGACACATACAGACACCCAAATATAAAAACATGGACTCTCTTTCATGATGGCCAACTACTTCTGAGCATGGAGCCTGTCCTGAAGTGTGGTTGATATATCCAGTGACACTCTATTGGAGCAAACTCATTTTATTTATTTATTTATTTATTTATTTATTTATTTATTTATTTATTTCACATAATAAAACTGACTGCAGTTTCCCCTCCCTCCTCTCCTTCTAGTCCCTCCCCCCAGATCCGCCCTGCCTCCACAATTCTTTCCTCCTCCGTTTCCATTCAGAAAAGGGCAGGCCTCATTTTCAATCCCGGCAGCTCTGAATTACAGCCTGTTGGGTAGAGATGGACTTTGTGCCCACTTGCCCTTCTCCAAACCGGACAAAGCCTCACCTTGAGTGTCCTTCCTCCACGTTCTGGGTAATCTTAGCCCTTCACCCCAACCCTTGAATTTTTTGTTTCTGTCTTCACATTTCTAATTTCCTAAAGCCCCCGTTGTTCTCTGAATGTCTCCCTCTTATTAACTAGAAATGATTTATTTATTTAATTATGTAACTGCTCTGTGTGTATGTGTGTGTGTGTGTGTGTGGTATGTGTATATGTATGTGTATATATGATGTGTGTGTGTGTGGTGTGTGGCATGTGCATGTGTGTGCACATGTGGCCACTGTGTACATGTGGAGAACAGTCTATGGGAGTCAGTTCTCTCTGCCTATCATGTGGGTCCTGAATATTGAACTCAGATTGTCAAGCTTGGCAGCAAGCCCCTCTACCCACCGGGCCATCTCACTGACCTCCTCTCTTATCTTTTTATAGCATCTTTTTCTTGTTTCATGGATAGACTATATTCTTTTATTTCTCTGAGAATATTACAATATTTTTTTTTTAGTGTTTTCTCTTTCTCTTGTTTTCCTTCAGGCTACCCCTTCCTCTCCATTTATCTTGGTCTCTGCCCTTTGGGTTGGAGACTTTCCTGAGATGTTTGGAAGTGGAGACTAGAAAACTTACAGGTAGCATTGTCAATTGGGAACATTTCTGTAGAGTAACCACCTTTGCTCTCTGTTGGGACAAACCCCAACACTGACTTTGAAAGTATCTCTCGTTAATTGGCCAGATTTCTCTGACCGCTGATGTTCTGGAAGCCCAGGGCAGGAAAGCAGGATGGAGTCCCAGCAATCTTGGTTCAGTATGGTGTTTTGGGCTCTAGCTGGTTCTACCACTCCTTGGGGCCGAGATTGCCCATCTTCTTCTCAGTGAACAGCCACCCTGTCTTCCCCGAGGCACAGTTGGAGAAGGGGTTGTAGTAACAGATTCTTGAACACTTCCCCAACACTCTAGCCTGTTTTCCCTCCTGCCTCCCCCACCCAGCGGTTCCAGCGCTGACAACACCTGTGCCTTCTCCTGGGTTCCTTCTCAGCTTCTCTAGCTTAGGATCTGGCCTCCTCAGCTTTGCCGTGTTAGTAACCACTTGTCCAATTGTTTACTGTTTCTACAAAATTTGTCCTTGTGATGTCCCCCTGTCCTCACGGCTCACGACTCATTTCTTCTGAGGCCTCCGTCCGGCCATAGGTCATTGCCGCCTCCTCAACCCCTGTCCCGTTTCTGCCCTTTGTCCTGCTGCCTGCTCTGAAGCATTTCCTCAGAGGACTGGGATAAGCTCATTTAATTCTTCAGCACAGGGACTGACACAGTATGTCTGTCCCTATGAGTGACCAAGAGCCACTGTGTCTCACAGGTTAAAGTGAAGGTGACCAGGGGACCGAGGGTGGTATCTCGCAGAAGGCGGCAGTGGTGCCAAATACTGAACAGACCATTTGTGTCTCAGCTCTTAAATTCAAAGTCACACAGGGCCGGGAAGATGACTCCGTGGGTAAAATGTAGCAAGTGTGAGGACCTGATTTCAAATCCCCATGCTGGCTGTCAGCTTGCCTAGAATCCCAGCCCTTGAGAGGCAGAGATGGGATCCCCAGAGCAGAGCAAGCTGGCTTGCCAGACTAGATGAACTGGAGAGCTCGGCTTCAAGTGAGATTCTCTGATTCAATATATAAATAGAGAGTAATTGCAGAAGACACCCAATATCAACCTCTGGCTTCCACACTCATGCACACACACATGCATGAGCCCTATGCTCATTCAACATGAATATATACATTCGTGCACACAACACACATAAACACGCAACAACAAAAAAATAATTCAAAGTCACACGTTTTGTTGTGAACAGATTCCGGTAGGTGTGGGTTTAAATAGAGGGTTTCAGATAATGCTGGAGTTTAAATACTTGGCCCTCAGTTACTGACTCTGATTTCTTTAAATCTTACGAACCCCCATTTTCTAACTTATAAGTAAGTTTGGCAGGATGGATGAATGAAATAGTTACACAAGGTGACCAGGGAACCCAAGCAAGGAACCTGTAGCCAGTGACTTATCATATAGACTGTGTTGAGCACCTGGGCTTGAGTCTATCACTTTCTGCCTGCATGAACTCAGGCGAGCTACTTGGTGGCTTCCTCTGTGCATTGTGGGTAATGCATGGTGGGGATTAAATTCCGTCACCTGCATAAAGAACCTAACACAATGCCTGGGACATAGATGACCATAAATAGTTGCTGAAAGAATGGTAACATGCTCGAGTTCGACCCCAGAGCCAGTCTGCCTGGTACAAATCTCATGCTCGGCACTCGTAGCCAGGTATTTTCGGTAAGTTTCTTAATCTTCTTGGCTTTGGTTTTGTGGTGGTTTGAATGAGAAATGTTCCTCTCAGGTTCAGGTATTTGAACACTCGGTTTCTGGTTGGTGATGCCGATTTGTAGGGCAAGGTTTAAAAGGTACAACCTTGCTGGGAGGAAGTATGCTACTGGGAGCGGACTTTGAGAGTTCACTGCCTTGTTCTGCTTCTGGTCTGCTTCCTCTGCATTGTGCCTGCTTGTGAGGATGTGATAGCTCAGCTTCCTGTTCTAGCTGCCATGCTTGCTACCACGCTCCCCTAACGTTATGAACTCTCATCTCTCTTGAACCACAAGCCCAAATAAACCCTTCCTTCTGTAAGTTACCTTTGGTGGTGGGATTTTATCACAGTAACAGAAAAATAATAATCCGAGTTTCGTCATCTATAAAATAGACATTATAATAGCATCTACTTAGCAAGGTTGTTGTGAATTAACTGGCGTGTAGTATCTTTAAGTATTAGTATGGTGGTGTGCTGGCTAGTTTTATGTCAACTTGATACACGCTAATGTCATGAGAGGAGGAAAATTGAGAAAATGCCTCTATAAGATGGGGCTGTACGCAAGCCTGTAGAGTATTTTCTTAATTAGTGATTGATGGGGGAGGGCCCAGCCCATTGTGGGTGGTGCCAACCCTGGGTTCTATAAGAAAACAGGTTGAGCAAGCCATGGGAGCAAGCCAGTAAGCAGCACTTCTCCATGGCCTCTGCATCAGCCCCTGCCTCCAGGTTCTTGCAGTGTTTGAGTTCCTGTCTTGATTTCCTTCAATGATAAACAGTGATGTGGAAGCGTAAACCAAATAAACCCTTTCCTTCCCAAGTTACTTTGGCCATGGTATTTCATTACTGCAATAGCAACCCTAACTAGGACAGAAATTGGTACCAGGATTGTGGGATATTGCTGTGAAAACCTGACCATGTGTTTTTGGGAGAACTGTGGAAGGACTTTGGAACTTTGCACTAGAAAAAGCCATTGACTGTTCAAAGCTTGGTGTGCTGTTCTGTGGGAGCTTAGAGGATAAGACTGTTGAGAGAAATGCAGATGATGGAGGCCTGGCTCGTGAAGTTCCAGAGGGAAGTTTGAGTCACTTAGACACTCTATGGGGCCATTGCATATTTTGAGTTAAGAATCCATGGTTCTGGTCAGCTGAGGCTGAAGAACCAGTCATGATTATCAAGAGTCCAGCACTATGGAAGCAAAACCTTTGCGTTACTGGGACAATTGATGATGGTCAGCTGGAGCTGAGAAATTAGAGGTGATTAAGAAGAGACTAGTATCACGGACATGAAATCTTCTGGGAAGTGTTTGCTGAGAGCACACAGAACCTGTGTTCCAGAGCTGGCCAGGGTCGTACCTTACGCTGGCACCTGAATTTGGTTATTTGTAAGAGTTGCCCAGATGGTCCTAGTTTTGAAGGGATGAAGGGGTCATGGAGAGCAGCTGAGGCTTGGCACTGTGTGGCAGGGCTGGAGCCTCTGAAGAGAGCCCAGGAAAGGCTACTGGTGAAAAGGCAGCTCAAATGCAGCAAGAGGCCCCAGCATTTTGGAGATGTCAGTGCCATGGGACAACCACCAAGAACAGTAGCAGTGGTGAAATGTAGCCAGCAGGAGCCTAGAAGACAAGCTGTGTGTGTTGCAGAGGGTGGAGCTGGAGAAGTGACCCAGGCCCTTTGGAGGAGCCCAGAAAATGGTGAGTGGATCCCAGACATTGGACACTGAGTTATTTACACTTGGTTCAGATCGTGGTTCTTCCCCTTAAAGTAAGAAAATTTTAATTTATTTCTGATTTTACAGGAGCTCACAGTTGAGAGACTTTAAATCTTTAAAAAGATTTTGGAATTTTACAAAGACTTTGAATTTTAAAAGAATTTTTAAACTTTGGATAGTTTAAAGAGATTTTGTAGTTTTAGGTGTTTGAAATTTTGAAGACTGGGGGACTTTTAAAACTTGGATTATTTTATACTGTTCATACTAATGTGTGCTCTTGGGGATGAACAAGAAAGGAAAGGCTGCGGCTTAACCGTGATGTGTTTGTGCGTCACGCTGACGTGAGGACAGTTGTGCTGGCTAATTTTAAGTCAACTTGACACACAAGCTCCAGCCATCCTGAGAGGAGAGAACCTTCATTAAGAGAGTGCATCTATAAGATGGGGCTGTAGGCAAGCCTCTAGGGCATTTTTCTTAGTGATTGATGGGGGAGGGCTCAGCCCATGGTGGGTGGTGCCACCCCTGGGCTGGCGGTCCTGGGTTCTATGAGAAAGCGGGCTGAGTAAGCCATGGGGAGCAAGCCAGTAAGCAGCACCCCTCCATGGCCTCTGCATCAGCTCCTGCCTCCAGGATCCTGCCCCATTTGAGTTCCTGTCCTGACTTCCTTCAACGATGGACTGATTAGGATGTGGACGTATAAGCCAAATAGACCCTTTCCTTCCCGAGTTGCTTTGGTCATAGTGTTTCATCTCAGCAATAGTAACCCTAACTAGGACAGGTGGTTTAAATGAGAATGGCCCTTATAGGCTTAGATGTTTGAATACTTGGTGGAACTATTTGAGAAGGATTATGAGATATGGTCTTGTTGGAGGAGGTGTGTCACTGGGGGTAAGCTTTGAGGTTTCAAAAGACTTCGTGCCATTTCCAGGGTGTTTCCTGCCTCTTGTTTGTGGCTGGAGATGTGCACGCTCAGATGTTTCTGCTGCCATACCTTTGCCATAGAACTGGAAACCCAGTTAAATGCTTTGATAAGTTACCTTGGTCATGGTGTTTTATCCAAGCAATGGGAACGTAACTAACACAGTTGGTTGTTACTGTTGCACTGGGTTTAGCTGTTTGTTTATTTGTTTTCCCCCACAGTGCATTTCATCAATGAAGGATCCTGTCCCAAGTGTACCTCATAGGTCATGTAGCTAGGATGCCTTAGAGACACAGGCTTCAAAGTCTGAGCCTAGGACAGGTAAAGTAGCTCAGTTTGTAGAATATTCGCCTAGCATGCAAAAGGTCCTGGGTTCAATATCCAACACCACATGAACCTGTGTGGTGGCATATGCTTGTAATCCAAGCACTTAGGAGATGAGCAGAAGGATCAGAAGTTCAAGGTCATCCTTAGCTACATAGTGAGTTCAAGGCCAGCTTGGGCTACATGAGACCCTGTCTTAAAAAGGGAGGAAAAAACTGGGCATGGTGGCACAAGCCTTTAATTCCAGTACTTGAGAGGCAGAGATAAGTGGATCTTTGAGTTCCAGGCTAGTCAGGGCTCCTACAGAGACTTTGTTTCAAAAACCAAAACAAACCAACAAACCCCTCTAATTCCTTTATAACCTACCACCGGCCTCTCCATCCCTTATTGAATGAGGGGCTTATGCCAGGCTGCTGACAGGCTTCTCAGAGGAGCTCTTCTGGTAGGCATAGAGAGGCTCATTGTCTGTTCTTTCTGTACTTGTGTCAAAGATGGCATTGGGAGATGGCCTTGGAGACCCATGCTTCCTACAGAGCAGAGGCTGCTAACCCCTCCTGGTTACAGGTGAGGCAATCCAGGCTCATCTCTGGCTGAGCCTGGCAGGTCCTGGCTCTGACAGGTGTGTTAGCTGAGCTCAACCTGATGGCAAGTGATGATGGGAAGCTGCAGGCGCCACTCAGTGGCCTGATAATTGGATATTTCTATAATGACAAATTACAGCTGTTTCTCTTGTCATCAGTGTGGAAACATTTCCGAGGCGGTGATTTCCCAGGGGGTTGGTGGGGAGGGGAGTGGTTGTTCTCCGGTTAGGGTTATGGAAATGTCTGGTGCAGGGGCTGTGAAGCGTGGCTGAGTGGAGCTGTGTTTCTGCACTGCTGGTCTCTGGGTAATCAGCCTCACCATGGCAGGCAGAGAGGAGACAACTGTCATAACATGAGCATCATTAATTCTGTGAGATGGGTTTGGGGTTTTCCAATTTGTTATTTTGCTCCAATCTGGCCGTTTTTATTTAATTTGACCAAAAGGTCTTATACGACTAAACAACAATGAAAGGTTCAGTCTTTATTAGCTTGTAAAATGCTTAGGCTTCATAGTGAAAGTCATCTTGGTAGTTTGGCTGTTAGCCTGTTTGCTGAGCCAGAAGTGTGGAGAAGGCTTAGGAGGTTCCAAAAAGTCCTCCAGCAAGCCAGTCACCTGTAAATTTCTGTTCTCACTGACAGAAGTTCTGGGGTGAGGGCTGAACCATCCTTGTCTCTGTGCTTCAGGGGAACCAGAGAGGTTAGGCTATGGTAGAGACAATAGTATGCCATTCCAGTATGTGTGTGTGTGTGTGTGTTTCTGTACATGTGCCTGTGCTTGTGGAGGGTAGAAGTTGAAATCTGGTGTCTTTCTCAATCAATTTCTACCTTATTTTTGAAGACAGGGTCTCTCTCTGAATGTAGAGCTCACTGATTGGCTATTTCACTGTGAGCTCCAGAGAGCTGCCTGTCTCTGCCTCCACAGCATTGGGATCATAGCTACATGCTCCTGCCCTGGCTTCCACTGCTGGGGATCCAAACTCAAGTGCCAAACGCTTCTTTCCTGATCTAAGCATATCCCCAGTCCCCTGATTCAGATCTCTGAGCTTTAGCTTCCTTGTGTGTAAAATGGGGTGGTGTGGTTGTGAGGATTTATGGATAGTATTTGGTGCATAATATGGCTACATGTAAGTGTTAGCTATGGAAAATGTATGTTCTAGAACTTTCTGTGAGCGACCTCTGACCTAAGAAATACAGCGAGAAGACAGTGAGAAGAGCCAAATCACTTTCTATGTTTTTGATTCCCTCCTGGGAATGCTTCCTGTTGTCATCTGTTCTAGTTTCTTCTCATTTCCCGATCTGACTGAGGTGTTTGTGGGAAGAAGCCTTCTGCTTGGAGAGTCAGGCCACCAGGCCCAGATCTGGCCCCGACTCAGGCCATCCACTCACCCACCTGACTGAGCTCTGGTTCCTGGCTGCAGGCGCATAGAGACGACCTCAGGAAGCTCATGCTGCTGAAGACGGGAGAGGTGGGCCTGGAAACAGACCATAGCCACAGAGTGTAATAGTTCTGAGGTGGATGAAGGGACAAAAAAAAATGTATGCTCTGGCTTCAAGGGCCACTTGTCTATCAAGCTGAACATCCTCCTTTCAACAAGGCAGACCTGGAAAGTATAGAGACTAGAGGTTTCATACCCAGAAATCCCTCGTGAGTCCTGGCCAATGAGATGGGCTTGGAGTGGGTATTGGCGTGGGAGCAGGTTTACTGTTTTGGGGCAGGAATTTCAGGAAGCAAGTGCACCTTGTTCTATCCCTCTTAGCTTTCCTATCATCTAGATGCAGAATGCCCTGAGACCTGGGAGTTATGCAGTCAAAAGATGCCTTGGTAAATTTCTACCTGAGAGAAAGTAGATTGTTGTCTGAAAACGCTCACATTAGACTACTCTAGAATAGAACTAAACTTCTAGGGGGTTAAGCCAATGAAATTAAGTTTTTTATCCAGGATTTTCTTACTGAAGGCAAGTAGCTAATCCAACTGGTGGTCTCAGAGGAGGAGTCCAGGAGGGAATGACAGCCGAGTCTTGATACTGGGTGGGTTGACTGTGAGTCAAGAAATGTGTAGATAGTGGTGGTGTCGAGATGAGAGTAGGAGGAGGGAGGGCATGGCAATAAGATACTTCAGGCAGAGAACAAGTGATGCAAGCTGCAGGGGTGTGTGTGTGTGTGTGTGTGTACATCTGTGTGGTATGTTGACAACAAGCAGTTGAGTATTACTGCAATAATAAAAGAGTGACCACAGAAGACAGTAAATAGGCTGTAAGAAAATATGGAGGGTCTGATGGAATTTTTAAATCACACTGGTAGGCACTTGGAGGGGCTCAGTGGAATGGTCTGATATGGACAATCTGATCAGATTTGTGAGTTAGGATGCTCACTTTGCTGGCAGTGTGGTCCATGGATTAGAGAAGTTGAGGCTAGAGCTGGGAAGACAAGGGAGCAGTCAGGAGGGTGCTGACACAGTGGTCTGCAGCAGGGGTGGAGGGCTGCGTGGGTGGACAGTAACAGAACAGGCAGGAAGGCAAGGGGATTATTGGTTGGGGTGGGAGAGAGCAGTTCTCTGAAGTAGATTCATGGCCTTGGAAAGCCAGGGGACTTCATTCAGAGTACACGTTGTAATTTGGGTGTTGTATTAGTTACTTTTCTGTGGCTATGATAAAATACCATGACAAAAAGCAACTTAAGGAAGAAAGTGTTTATTTTGGCTTACTGGTGCAGGGGGATAGAGTCCATCATGGTGTGGCAGACGTAGAATGGCAAGCAGGAACAAGAGGCTCAGTGATCACATTTTTATCCACACACAGGAAGCAGAGAGGGAGAACAGGAAGTGGAGAGAGGATATAAATCCTCAAAGCCCACTCTTAGCGACGTGCTTCATCTGGCAAGGCTCTACCTCCAAAGGTTCCATAACCTTCCCAAATAGTGCCACCAACTGGGGACCAAGTGTTTAGATACATAAGTCTATGGGGGACCATTTATCATACCACTATAATGAAATTTTCCCAGGGGCCTGCCCTGAGAAGATTTCTCCCAGAGTTTTGGGGAAGACGCTACAGCTGGTGATGGGGTATTCTGAGGGAAAGGAATCTAAGTCCACCGATCTCTTTTGTCTGTCCACTTTATTTCTCTAAGACAAAATTCTATCTACATAGCTTCAGTTCTGTTCTGATATTCAGTTCCTCTCTGTCCCTTCTTTTTCTGTCCTCTCATAGCCCTAGTAATAAGTAAGCTCTTATGCTCTAGACCTCATCCTTTGTTCCTCTGTCCTCCATCTTTCCTTCCTCTTCTCCTGATCTGACCCAATTCCTACTCATCCAAAACCCTGCCTTGTTCTCCCTTCTCCAGCCACAGGACTCTGCTCTGACCAGGAATCCTGCCCCAGCTTTCACTCCACCTAGTTATGCAAAAAAACTCTTTTGTTCTGAGTCAATTGCTCTGGAATGCCATTTTCCCTGTCTGGGGAAGGAAGGTCTGAGCTTCATTTGCACAAGAAACAAAGCTATGCATCTGCATACCTGCCTGTCTCCTAGGCTCTGTAGGGGTGTTACCTAGTTCAGATTAACAGTAGGTCTGAGAAACTTATACTGTTTGTCATTAAGGCCTAGTAGTATATGAGTGCACAAGAAATTCATAGCAGAAGACAGCTGATCTCTATCTGTCTATCTATCTATCTATCTATCTATCTATCTATCTATCTATGTTTTTTGAGATAGGGTTTCTCTGTGTACCTTTGGCACCTTTCCTGGAATTCACTCTGTAGCCCAGGCTAGCCTCAAACTCACAGAGATACACTTGCCTCTGCCTCCTGAGTGCTGTGATTGAAGGCGTGCGCCACCATCGCCCAGCGACAGCTGATATATTAAAAGCTGAATAACGCCAAATATTCCCTGATATATGGCTTCCCTCTAGAAAGATTCCTTGACCTTTCTAGGTATAGCTTTATTATATACAGCTGAATCTCTATAATATATTCTTGCGGCTTGCAGCACCACTACAAATATCAAATGTCCCCCTCAAAAGGCTCATGTGTTGAAGGTTTAATCCCTAATTCAGTAGTCTGAGTGGGGCTATTGGGAAGTGACCTCATCCATGGATTCACTCATTGATGGATTCATAATTGCAAGGTGATGCACAGTGGAGGGTGGGCTTAACAGGAAGAACTAGGTCAAAGGGGTGTGCCCTTAAAGGGTATTATCTTGTCTCTGTGAACTTGATCTTACTTTATCTCCCTAGCCCTCCTCTCCCTCCCTCCTCCCCTTCTCTCTCTCCCCCTCCCTTCCCCTCCTTCCTGGCTTCCTGTCTGCCACAAGCTGAGTGACTTTACTCCCTGATATCATATTCCATTCCCTGACCACCCTGGTTGCCACACTCTAGAAATAATAGAGCTAAGTGACTGTGGACCAAAACCTCAGAAAAGAAATCTTTCTTCCTGGAAGTCATCTTTCTCTGGTATCTTGTCACAGAGATGAAAGACAGATGAACTCATCACAGTGGACACGAAGGGAAATTGTGTTACCATATCATTGTCTGTAACAGGCTAGCCCTTGTGTGTGTGTGTGCGCGCACATAGTAGTTCCCAGGTGTCAGGCACTTTCCTGAGCCAATTATACATTTTAACTCATTAACAATAACCCCAGGAAATAGGAGGAGTAGCCCCATATTGCAGATGAGGAAACTGAGGCACAACCTTAAGAAATCTGCCAGCTGCTTCCACATGTTTCAGATAAAGACTGAAGACAAATTCAAAACCAGAATAAACAAATGATAAGTTAGATCTCTAGCTCCTCAGTGGTCAAAGCAGGATTTAGATTCTAGAAGTCTGACTCACGGTCTGGGCACTTGGCTCTGTTCCTTTGTTGTGCTTGTATCACAATGTACCAAGAGTCTTTTCCCAAGAGCTTGAGGTCTGCTTCTCTGGGCACCATCACCAGCCTTGTCTGACCATGGTACCTCATGACTCTCGACAGGTTTCCATTCAGAAACCTGTTCTCTTGTCAGGCTGTAGCCTCAACTCCAGATTTAACTTTTTCAGTTTCATCTTCAGCCCCTCTTCCATGGACAGGTCCCAGCATAGCTTACAGCCACATTCTTACAGACCTGATGCCTGCATGTACTACTCCCAACGACCCCACTGTAGCACCCAACACTAGTGGGGCACTTGCCCAAGGCCATGCAGTGTGGAAGTGGCCCCATTAGGATTCATGTTCAGATCTCTGTGACCTCTCTCCTTTCTCTCTAGAGGTCTGCACTCAACCCTCAAGACTCCAAGAGCAAGCCTTACGATAGTTACTTCTGCACAGCTTTGGCCACTATGACCAATGTGCATAAGAAGAAGCTTAAAAGGAAAGAAGATAAGTATTTTGGATTATGGTTGCAGAAATTTTTGTCTGTGTTTCTTGGCTCCATTAATTCTGGGCATGTGGTAAAGAAAGCAAACATCATGTCGGTGGGAGCCTGAGGAGGAGGCTGCTCACCTCGTGGTGGACAGGAAGAAGAGAAAGAGAGAGTGTATGGGTGGGGGGAGGAAGCGAGTGGGGGGAAGAGGAGAGGAGAGGAGAGGAGAAAGAAAGAGGGAAGAGAAGGAGACACAAGTGGGGAGGGGAGAGGAAATGAGAAGGGGAGATTGAGAATGTGTCTGGGACAAGCCACAGCTCCTCAGATACACCTCAGTGGCCCATGTTCTTCAGTTAGGCCTTACCCTGCAGATGTATCCAACTGTTTTGATATTATACGACCTTGCCAAATACACAGTTCATACTCCAGAACAACACAACACAGTTGAGTTCCAAAAAGAAAATTTCCCTCTCTCTCTCTCTCTCTCTCTCTCTCTCTCTCTCTCTCTCTCTCTCACACACACACACACACACACACACACACACATTTTAAGTAAGTTTATAATTTTGTGTTGGGCTGTCCTTGGCTAGTCCATGGCCCATAGGCTGGACATGCCTGTTAAGTTTTTCTTTCTCTCTCTCTCTCTCTCTCTCTCTCTTTTCTTTTCTTTCTTTTCTTTCTTTCTTTTTTTTTTTTGATTTTTCGAGACAGGGTTTCTCTGCATAGCTTTGTGCCTTTCCTGGAACTCGCTTTGGAGACCAGGCTGGCCTTGAACTCACAGAGATCCACCTGCCTCTGCCTCCCGAGTGCTGGGATTAAAGGCGTGCGCCGCCGCCGCCGCCGCCGCTGCTGCCGCCACCCAGCTGCCTGTTAAGTTTCTATGTCTCAAAATCGTGCCCCCAGCTGGAGACCAAGCACACAACACAGCAGCCTGTGACAGATATTTCATATTCAAATCTTAACAAGCCAGAGTCCGCCCTCACTCTTCAATAACAGAGTAAAACCAGGAGCCTCAAGGCTGAACTGTCTGGGCACCCTCCTTAGGGTCACCGCCATTCCTCTAGAATGTCCAGCTGTCTGAGCTGAGCTGAAGCTGAATTAGACATTGGCTAATTCGCTATTAATTCCTTAGGAGCATAGAACAACCCTACCCTAAAGAGATGCAAAAATCAATGGGCAGGAGAAAGACAAAGCAACTTGCTGAGCAGAGTGCGAAGGAGGAAAGTGGGTTTTAAAAGGCCCCGACAAACTCTTTGGAGTGGAGCTGGTACATGGAGAGTAAATGACTGCTTGTATCGATTCATATTTTTTTCCAGGTTGGAAAGAGGCGAGAGGTAATAAACTAAGGTGAGGGGCCTGGTTAGCCTTGTGATGCTGAGATAATTATTGTGCAGTTAGAAGCTTAGTGATTTTTTTACTTTTCAGAGGCACAGAGAGCAATTGAGGGCTGGCATGGGTTTCCAAATGATGGAAGTGAGCAATCAGGACCAATTAGTAGTAAATAGCATTAGCTTGAGGGGAAAAAATCACCAGCAATCTAGAACACAGCTTTCTTTTTCTGTTTCCCTTGTGCCCAGCTGTGAGGAGAAAGGCTGAGCTAGAGGGTGTGAGATCTCTGCTGAGGGACGGCAGGTCACAGATCCTCGGGCCTGTCTACTCCAGGGTCACACTGCAAGCCTGAGTCTCGATTGCCAAGTTCAACACCAAGGCACATGGCAGCTGTTCCGGGGACAATACTGTGGCAGCACCCAGCTGGAGGATGAGGCAGGGCTGGCAGGAGTATGATGAACCTACTGCCAGGGCCCCCAGTAAATTAAAGGGTGCTGCGGGTGGGAGGTGGGAACCTGGAGGCCGTTTAGAGAACCCTAGAGCACCCCAGAAACCTACCAAGCTTTCTGCCATCTGCTTGACCATTCCGGTTACTTCTCTGGCTCCCTTTTCACTTACCATTCGCTTTCACGGTGGGCTGGCCTCTTTGATGTTTCCCCACCTGGTGTGCACCCTCTGCTTAGAGCCTTTGCTGGATTTCCTTGGTCCAGTGGCTCCTTTTCCAGACTGTGCTATAGCTTGAGCTCTACCCCTTCCTATGTCTCTCGGTGCAGCCCGCTTCTCCTGGAATTGCTCTGTTTACAAAGAAGCCTTCCCTATTCCTCTTTCTAAAAATGTATGTATTGCTGTTCTCATTACATGCTTTGTATGTGTCCCGCTCACCTCCCCTCCCCTAGAAGGCACGCTCTGTGAGGGCAAGGGTCTTTCTATTTCTCTGAGTGATAATGTCCCACATTTGAGAGCTGTGCTGACAGAGGTGAAAGGCACTTGGAGAATGTGGGCTGAATGAAGCCAAAGCTCAGACAGTAAAGTGTTGGCCATGCAAGCGTGAGGACACTTGAGTTTGATCCCCAGTAGTCACACAAAAAGCCAGGTATTACGGTGTACACTTAAAATCCCAGTGCTGGGGAGGTAGAGACAAGTGAATCCCTAGGCAGGCCCAAGTCTTGGTGAGAGACCCTGGCTCAAAAACACAAGGTAGTTGTGAGCCTAGCCTTTAATAGCCAAGCCATCTGTCCAGCACAGGACACCATGAGAACACAGCCCATAGAACCAGCTAAGCAAGGCTCTTAGGGGCTCACAGGGACTGAAGCAACAAACACAGACCCTGTATGAGTCTGAACTAGGTCCTCTGCATATACATTATGGTTGTGTAGCTTGTGTTCTTGTGGGATTCCCAACAATGGGAGTGGGGTGTCTTTGACTCTTTTGTCTGTGCTTGGGACCCTTTTCCTCCTACTAGGCTGCCACATCCAGCACACTCTCTCACACACACATACATGTACACACTCACACACACTCTCACACACATACACACTCACATTCATACTCAAATCATATACACTCATACATACACACTCACATACATACATACACACTCTCTCACATACACACACACACACACACACTCACACTCACACTCACACATACATCAAAATTGAAACCAATGTTCCTTTTCACAGTGACTAAGATTTCCCAGGGAACACCAGAGCCAGGATATGGTGCTGTGTCTGCTAATTTCCTCTTATCTTCATCATTTTTGTGATTTGACAGAGGCAGAGATGCATTCATCTGACTGGACTTGCCATGCACAGGCTGCACCAGGGCTTTTTCATTTCAGCTCTAATTGTGTCTCAGCCAGGGACTTGTGAGGCCCTTCCTCTCACTCACCACCCTCTCTGCACTCAGCTCTCATTAACCCTTAGTGGCCTTCAGGGCTCAACTTCATTATTATAGTTGCCTCTGGGAAAGCCACCTGGATGGTCCACAAGACATACCAAAGCCCTTAGCATGTCCTGATCCTTGTGCTCAGCAGACACACGGCTATCACGTGCTCATCGCCTGCCTGTCTTCTCCTCTCTGAAGGCTGCTGTTTGAGGCCACACAGGACCCGCCTGGCTCTCTGCTATTGTCCTAGGGCCTAGAATTGGAAATGACTTTCAAAGAATGTGTGCCGAATGGGTAATGATGTTTCTGATCAATAAGTGATGGCAGATAGTATCTGCTGGCTTCCTGGGAGAGCTATATCTCACATGTAACAGCCTCCCGCCATTCCAGGGAGGTGGGAGTCACTGCTCCTTCTGAGCAGGGCAGCGGTCAGAAGACAACTCTGTGGTTCAGTTCTCTCTTTCCACCTTCATGTGGGTTCTGGAGCTCAAACTCAGGGCATCCGGCTTGTACAGCCTGCAGCTCCACTTGCTGAGCCGTTTTGCTGAGCTCTAGTTCTAGAACCTTTTCACCATCTCAGTCAGAAACTCTACCCATGATACATGTGTACTCTCTGTCCCTCCTTCCACACAGTCCCTGGGAGCCACCGCTCTGCTGTTTCTCTGAGCCTATCTCTTCTAGGTACCCCATCTAAGGAGTTTTAGTTATAGTATCTGTATTTTCATCTCGGGCTTATTTGATACAGTAAAATGTTTCCAAGGATCGTCTACTCTGTAGCAGGTATCAGAACCTTATTTCTTCTCACTCCCTTACTTGTATAGACCACACACACACACACACACACACCCCCCAAATATATATATATATATATATATATATTTGTATAGACTATATATATGTATATATAATCTGCAGGTAGACACCGGGCTGTTGCTACTTTGGCTATAATGATTTTGCTGCCATGAACACTGGCTCACAAGCATGTGTTTGAGCCCTTGGTTTCAGTTCTAACAGGTATGTATGTAGATGGCTGGGTCCTATGGAAGCCACTGCCAGATGGGTTTCCATGGTGATTCTACCCCCCTCCCCAGCAATACACAGACCACGTAGCTCCTCCATGTTCTTGACAGCTCGCCTCACCTCCTCCTCCTCCTCCTCCTCCTCCTTCCCCGTCTTCATTTTCTTCTTTCTGAATAGCTCTGGCTGGCTTGGGAGTGCAGGCTGGCCTCAGACTTTGTGATCATTCTGCCTCAGCCTCCCAAGTGCAAGGCATCACAGGCAAGTGCCAGCACCTTAGATTTGCTTTTTCTTTTTAACTTTGTGTGTGTGTGTGTGTGTGTGTGTGTGTGTGTGTGCGCGCGCGCGCCCGCGCGCGCGTGCACTGCAGGCATGTGTGTGCCATAGCATGCATGTGGAGGTCAGAGGACAGCTCTACTGTGGGTAGGTTCTGGGAATTGAACTCAGGACATCAACCTTGTACAGCAAATGCTTTCACCCACTGAGCCATCTCGCCAGTCCTTCGCTTCTTCCTGGCGGTTGCCATCCTGTGAGTTATGGAGTGGCACGTTACTGTGATGTGATAGGCATGTCGCTAGTGACTAATAATGTTGGACAACTTTTGATGCTCTTATTGGCTGGTCATGTACTTATCGTCTCTGGAGACACGTCTGAATTGCCTGTCCTAGTTCCCCAAGTGCAGGGTTGAAATGGAAGGGATGTCCTGGTGTCTGCCTTCACCCTGTTGGGGGAAGCTGGGCCTGTGAAATTTCTGGCCAGAAGGTTAAGATCTGGGTTGGTGTCTTCAGGGCCAGAGCTGGAAGGCAAACTGAAGTACTCCAGGGTCTTCAGAACGTCCCCCATTATGGTTCACGAGAAAGATGGGAGGCTCTGGCACCAGAGAGTCCTTGTGTAGGGGAAGTCACCAGGGCTGGAGTTTGGGGGGTAGGGTAGGGACAAGTGGGTGGTAGGGGTGACATCAGAGAGGACACATGAGGGATAAGAAAGGCCACAGCAGCTGCTGTGGGGTGGGTAGTCTGCAGCACTGAGAACAAGCTAAGCTGCTGCTCTGCTGTGGCCAGCCAGGCCAGTCTCCAGCTCTCAGACGCTGTAACTGAGTTTCTTGGAACCCAAGTCGATTAGCTCTGTTCTTGCACTTTTACTCCACTACACCAACATGAGTGTTGATGTGTGTACTTGTGTGCATGCGTGTGTCCATGTCTGTGAGGGGTCCTAGAGTGGGAAGAATATATCAGAGAATACTGTTGATGGGCTAATGATATCTCCTTGATAGAGAGCTGACATTTGGTTCTGAGAAGACTTTG
>CABHPP010106330.1:0-14921 GCA_902168425.1 Peromyscus attwateri | reverse complement strand
ACCTCCTCCTCCTTCTTCACTGCATCTGAATATTTTCTTTATTATTTTTTAAATAAAAATTTTTAATAGATTCTTTCTTTGTGGGTTTCACATCTTGTATCCGATCCTATCCATCTCCCTATCCCTTCATATCTACCCTCTGCCCTTGTAACCTCCCTGCCTCAAGACAAAACAAAATTCAAAAGAAAAACAAAAAACAAAAACAACCAAACTAACACACACACACACACAGTCTCTTTGTGGAAGCTGTAGTGTGTCCCAGTGAGTACACAGTATACTCTTCAGTCCATACATCTTTACTTGTAGTGTTCATTGCAATGAGTCATTGGTCTGGTTTGAAGCCTCTGGCTTCTGCTACACCCTTGATACTGGGCCCCCACTTGGGGCCAAGAGGACTTGGATATCCTGTGGTTGCCTTGTGTTGTGGAGATCCTGCAGTGTTGGATCTGCAGGTCTGGCCCCTTCACATGCTCTAGCGGGTCATAGATATGGTTGGGCTGACTAATTGATACCACCAGGGTGAGCTCCAGCATTGCCCTGGCTAGCTCATCCACTGCAGTAGGCAGCAAGGAGCAGGGCCAGGTCTCCTGCTTCCAAGCCCTCCTGGCCAGCTCACCTGCACCCACACCATCAGGGCCAGCTCTGCTGTTTTGTCCAGATGAGGTGCAGGGCTTGCCCTCCCAAGTGCTGCACTTGGTGACATACAGGGCCAGCTCTCCCACTCTCATGCTCCCCAGGCCAGCTTCCTGCTGGTGGCAAGGGGTGGGGTGGACATCTTTTCCTCACCCATGCCATGGAGAGGCAGACGATGAAGGGCATGGTCAGCTCTCCTGCTCTCATGCCCTCAGGGCTGGCTCACCTGCACTTTGCCAACAGGGTCAGCTCTGGTGTGTTGCCCAGGTGAGGTGCAGGGCTCCTGAGTGACGCAAGTGGTAAGGGCAGGACCAGCTCTCCCACCTGCCACAGATGGTGAGGAGCAGGGGATGAGGGAGGGCATCTCTCCCTTGCCCACTCCACCATATGGTAGATGAGGGGTGGAGCCAGATCACTTGTGTCCCTGGTGACAGAGTCAGCTCTATTGTGCTGCCCAGGTGAGGTGCAGGGCTGCTCTCCTGAGTGCTGCAGCTGTTGAGAGGCAGGATCAGCTTTTCCACTCTCATGACTCTGGAACCAGCTTTCCCGTCTGCAGTAGGTGTTGAGGGGAGGTGGGGGGACATCATTCCCTTACCCACACCACTGCATGACAGACAGATAGTGGGGTCAGCTCTCGCACTCTCATGCCTCCAGGGCGGGCTTACCTGCACCCCTGCCAGCCAACAGGGTCAGCTCCACTGTGCTGCCCAGGCGATGGTACCTCTCTTCTTTATCCAAAGACAAAGGGAGAAAGATTAGCTCATTTAAGTGACATGAGGTCGCTGTTAGCCTTCACATATTGAACTTTGAATGTTCGAAAAGGCCTTATGGAAAATACATTTATCCCACTTGGAAAATAAATTTGCAGGTGTCTTTTTGAGGCAAGGCCTGTGAGCATCTGAGTAGTGACTCCTGTTCCCTCTGCTCTTTAGTTACTGGATTCATTTTTTCCTTGGATGCCACCGTGAGAATGCTCATCCTCTTGTCTGGAGTGAAGTTACAGGGTTACAGAACACAGGCGTTAGTCCTTATTAACATGGAAAGGATGGTAAATACCATGGAAATGCAGTTGCGTACATTTAGACCGTGTCACAGAAGGAGAAAGGGGTGTGGCGTTTCTGTTTGCCCAGGGCTTCGGCTGATGTCACACAGCATGGACCACCATCATAGATTCTTTGTTGAATCACTGCTGTTCCTGTGCTCGGCTAACAATAGAAGTTTCAGAGGCTTTAGTGAGCACTCGGCTGTGTGGTCAGGGTTCACTTGCAGAGTGGCGTGTGCTCAGCTCATTGGGCAGAGAATGATTCATTACAGGTCATTAAATGACTCCCAGAATTCCTAGTGGGGTGAGGAAGCTAAAGAACCTAACTGTACCTAAAGCTGCATTGCCAAAAAGGGCCACCAAGAAACGAGTTTCATCATCATCAGAAAATGGCTTGTCATTGCAGACGCCCTCCAGAGGTCCTCTGTTTTTGTAGTGTCTATGCCAACATAACATACCCTGGCTATCTCTTTAGGTCAGTCCAGAAGTTGCTTCTGGTGGTGGAACTTAAGTCACGTTAAGGATTTGATAGTAGTCAAGGTCCTTCAGATAAGCAGAACCAATAGAGGTGTTACTGACTCACACATTAATGAAAGTTTTCCATGTCCAAAGTCTCTAGAGTTTCTTAGCAGGGTTGATACGCAGACTGGATGGTATAGTTCATGGCCAAAGATTATCTGCTCATAGAATCCTTTCTTACTTGGAGGAATCTGTCTTTTGTTCAACCTGGGTTGCAATAGGAACTGGGATATGTCTCCATCCTCCTCAAACATACAGTACAGGAAGTAACCCCAGAGAGTCTTCAATAGATACTTTGCTAGGTTGTCTGCAGACTCTACAGATGTCTATGGAGAAGTCCTGAGGAAACTGGAATGACTCTTCTGGAAAAGTTAATGGATGGAACCTTGTAGATTAATGACAAAGCATCACTTGTATCTTTTGAGGCTGGGGAGATGGTTCCATTGATGAAGTGCTTGCCTTGCAAACACGAGGACCAGAATTTGCGTTCCATCACCCACGTGAAAAAGCCAGGTGTGGTAATCCTGGCACTGGGAAGACAGATGGGAGGATCCCTAGTCTCACTGGACAGCCATTCTAGCTGAATCTGTGACCCATTTCCAAGACTATTATTGTCTCCCAAAATCTCAACCGAATTTCTCCTTAAACCAGATCTTGGAATTCTCCCAAGAGTTGACCAGCCCAGCCCTCAAAACAGCTGTCTTAATTATTGCATAGCTCGAGGCTCCGTAAGCACTAAATACACTCAGTAGGACTTACTCCCACCTGGGTGGTGCTTTGTGTTTGGGAACAGTTCACGTCTGTTGTTTTCTTTGGTTTTCAGGCAAGGCAGTCCCTGCATTGATCTTTTCTTTCTGTTTTCTCCACAGATGAGGAAAATGGAAGCTCGAGTACATTAAGCAATGTTTCCTGTAGTATGATGTTCGGTACTGAAGGCGACACTTTCCTCATTCATCTCAAGTTTGGTTCCCTTCTTTCCTTAGCTCAAACTCTCTAGATTGTCTCCCAACACAACTCATCAACTCTAGGTTACAAGACTCTCAAGACAGCAACTCTCGGGTAATTCTCACCTTTCACGTGCATCACCACCCATGAAGTAGCTCCAATGGGCGGTACAATTTATCAGAAGTTCATTTAAATTCACTTTCATGAAAATATATTTGAGGTTTATGCTCAAGACAGACCTTTCTCTGTTTTAGCATTTCTCAAGGAATCCCACAAGGGGGCAACAGGAGTTCTCAGAAAGGCTGAACAACGCAGCAGTCTGTTGGATGGTCAGACGGTCTTTATTTCTAACCAAACCAGAAAATTGCTTTACCATAAAAATCCAAGTATATTCACTACAGGTAACTCCATGAAAGTTCTATTTTTAACCCACCAATTTTACTGTTTTCTTATTAGAAGTGTATACTAAATATTAAGGTTTACACCTTTACCGTTCTTTGTTTCTTCCATTTTAGCTCTTGCTGGCATTGTCTGATATTTTTCTTGCAATCGTGTCCCTCTGACACTGATGAGCTCTTTGCCACATTTCAGCACGATGACCCACATGGAGGGCTCAATGTGTCTTGGGGGAAAAAAAAATAGCCTGACAGCTAAGATCACAATCATGCTAATTTAGTGTCGGGAGCTCCCTCCTTTAAGGGAAAGACGACTGTAGCATGGAATCATCTTAGTGTCTAGGTTATAAAGAAGTTGCCCTCAAGTAATCTCTCAAGTGTTTGCAGCATGAAGAACAATGAATGCCTTAAAGAATGAGTGAATGAGTCAACCATAGCTCTACAGGCAAGACAGAGTAGGAAAAGGGCAGACTTCTGAGTCCAGTGCCCGTTTCCTGGAAACCAGGCCCAGAGCTATGTCTAAAAGATGAAAGTCAAGAGGTCCACAGGATTACAATTTTATATGGCTTGAAAACAATGCCAATTTTCTTTGCCCCAATAAAAACAAGACTATTTTCATTGTGGGTTTTTTGTTTGTTTGTTTATTTGTTTGTCTGTTTGTTTGTTTTAGTCCCTACCAAGAGAGTCTTCCCACAGACTTACCTTTAACAAGGACTCTCTGAGAGTCTTTTTGACTCTGTCATGGACTGGGCTTTGCTGAATTGTGAATGAGTCCCTAAAATACACAGATACTCACAGACCCTCTGTTACAGTGGTTTTACTGGATATTAAAGTCACCTAAAAATTACAAAAGACTTAAAGACGCCCCCTTGGCTCCTCTCCAGAGCTATGCAGCACCTGCTAACATTTACTGAGCACCTTCTGTATGCTATGCAATCCCTTTGCCATGTGACATTTTCTCCTCTAAGCACCCTAGCATCCATCAGAGAATCTCAAAACACGAAGGAAGGCAGATCCTCCAGGCTCATCACTAAGGCTGGAGCTCTGGCACCAGGACCCTGGCCCTGTGGTGCCAACTCCAGAGCATTTTAACCACAATGGAATCCTGCTTTCTATTTAAAACTCTATTTGGAAAGGATTTCTTCAAGCAGTGAATTTAGTTTTTGGAGTTTTCTGAAACGTAGCTGTTGTCATTAAATCCAGGTAGATTTAAGCTAGGTTTGTTAGGCATCCAGAACTTGGAAGGCTAAGAGCAAGACTCAGAAACTCCTGAGTCAAAAAATAAAAACAATAGCATTATGGTGTTCTGAGGAAAGACTGAAAACAGTCTGCCTTGCAGTGAATTGCATGCTAGGATTCTGACCATTAACCTAGGTGGGTGATAAATAATGGATTAATTTCCAGTTTCCCGTGGAGAACTCAACTAGCAGGAATAGCTCTCTGACATTTGTTAAAGGCCCTAGTATTGTTTGTTTGTTGTTTTTATTTTAAGACAGATTCTTACCATGTAACCATGGCTGGCCTGGAACTTGTCATGTAGACCAGGCTGGCCCTGAACTCATGGAGATCTGCCTGCTTCTGCCTCCTGAGTGCTAGGATTAAGGGAGTGTGCTACCACATCAAAAGCACCTGTTTTGACCTTGCAGAGTTTTCATGTTTGTAATCGATGACATCAGCATAGCAGAGCAGTGAGGACCCCACAAGGACTGGCAAGGGGAAGGACCTTCTGGATCTAAAAGATGACAGGTGTGTCCTGCCCCCAACTCCAGGTGTGTCCAAGACCTGGAGCCTGGCCACAGCAGCAACATGGACTAAGTTGGAATCTCACCTTATCTCAGAGCCACAGGAAAAGGAAAGAAAGCTTAGATAAAGGGACGTGGGCAGTCACAAAGGTCCACCCAGGGTCCAGGGAAGGAAATAGATTCTCCATTTTTATGGGGTAGTAGTGAGACTAGGAAGGGATTGGGGTTGGGCGGTAGAAGTATTATTTTATCCATTTTTTTGGAAGGCAAAACTTTCTTCAGAATCCACTGCATATAAACCTACCCTCTGAAAGCAACAGTATTCTTAAATGTGAAGTGGGCACCCTAGGACTAGATAACCTTTGCATCATGAAACAGTGTCTCATCATTCTTCAGGGCCAGTCTTCTTTTAAAAATAACATTGATTTTTATTATTTCTAATTACAGGTATGTATGTGTGTCTATGTGTGAGTATGTGCACACAAGAACAGGTACCTTTGGAGGTTAGAAGCCCTGGTCCCTGATCCCCATAGAGCTGGAGTTACAGGCAGTTGTGATCTGTGAAACATGGGTGCTGTAAAATGAACTTGGGTCCTCTGCAAAGGCAGTAAGTACTCTAGAGAGCTGAGCCATCCCTCACCCCCAGTGGCAACCTTCTTTCATTATTTCCCATAAATAACTGCCTTCTCTCAGTGGGTGTTAAGCTGTTCAGTCTCTCCTGCCCACTTCCGTTGTAATCTTTCAAGGCTCACTCCACCCCTCCATGCCTTTGCTGGCCACACAACTTGACAGTATTCTATTACTTGACAATATTCCCTTCTCTGAACTTTTGCTCTCTAGATCACTGAGTGAGCCCTGTAGAAGATTCCTTCTACTACACGTTAATTTTCCTGTGTGCATGTTCTCCTTTCAAGTAGATAATAAGCCCCAGGCATCTCTCCCAGTGCCTTGCACAGCGTGGCCATTCAATGAACGGTTCTTGATTAAATTATGTATTCATGACATCACTGTAGAGCTTGTTCCCCCGGGTCACATACCAACACGGAGGGAACTGCAGCCCTATGACCCACTCTAAGCCTGGTGCATCTCATTCGAGCACTCAGTTGCCCTTCACACAGGAAAAGAAATGTCAGATTTGGCTTGTTTGTCTGATCTTCATGCAACTGTGGTTTCATACCTCTGGGGACAGAAGAACTGGATCGTTTCATAACCATTAGGAGTTAAGCTTAAAGCACTGTGGGTGAGAAGGAAAGTATCTGGAAAGGGTCATGATGAGTGGACTCTGGTTGGGTGATCTTCACTTTTTCCTTTGTGTGGGAGACATGCAGATGGTGGGTGGGGGAGGAAATGGCTATTTCAGGTTGCTCCACCATCAGGGAGTGTGTGGAAATAAAGGCACTAGCTGGTCAAGTTACTGCTGATTATGGTTACAGACGTTAATGAAGGTGAACCTTGGCAGTCATTTCTTCGGGAGAAGTTTAAGAATTTCCAACAAACACCCCAACTATGTTTAACGGAATAGTTTGTCACAGGCACTCGTCAAGGACTTACTGGGGCTGTCTTTTTGTAGAGTGAGGACAAGTTAAGGGAGTCGGTTCTCTCCTCCATCATTTGGGTCCTGGGGATGGAGCTCAAGTCATCAGGCCTAGACATCTCACCAGCCCAGTATGTTACTTTCAAAGACAGGTTATTTAAAGGCAGAAGCAGTTGGTCTCTAGAAGGAAACCATATGGCGTTCGCAAAACACCAGCATGAAGGGGACACAGGCAGCAAAAACTCACTCACACCATGTTCAAGAGTAAGAAGAAAGTTTAGCATAGATTTCATTCTGTCTCCAAGAAACCAGACTATATTTGTATAGATAAAAACAGAACCAGAGATGTTCCTGGCTCTTGCCTGTTTTTGTCTCCCCCAGCTATATTTATAGGTGTGACACTTGGGATCTGAGAGTCAGTCAAGGTCTGGAGAACATGGGGGAATCCCAGCATGCATAAAGCTTGCTCTGTGTTCACAATCAAGTCCTGTGAGGCGGTGTTCTGCCAGCTGCAGAGACAGAGGATCTGTCCATGCGTTGCCATGGCACCAAGCTATGTTTCCATAACACGGCCTTCCCACATGCTCACAAGCCAGCTTGGATGTTTTGCCCTGACTGATGCTAGTGAGGCTGGGAAGTGAGCAGGGGCCTTTGGGAACGATACTCTGGTTTGTGTGTGTGTGAAAGTTGAACTCTGGCTAAAACCTGCCATACACATAGCACAGGCTCATATCTAAAAAGGGAAGAACTGTGCATGTTCCCCCTCCTCTCTTAGAGGCTTTTCTGAGCTTGTTGAATGTCTCAAGCACACTGGGTGCAGGATGTTTCTGTGAGAGCAGAGTAGTGTAGGGGGAGGGTTGGAAGACACAGGGCGGTAAACTCATGACTGATGGGCAGGCAAGTGCTAACTTTCATGGTCCAAGATTTTAGAAAATTATTTGTAAATTTTCCTAACTTCCTTGTCACAAAGGAATTTAGTAACTCAGTGTGAACTTGAGTTGAAGGAGATCTTTTATGTCTTGGCCTGAGCCAGCCACCCACCATCTGGTTTCCTTGTGTTATTGAAAAGAGAGTCCACCCTTTTCAGAGTGCTCAGCTATGCTTAGCATCCTTGTGGGGCTCATGCTGATCAATAGCTCATTGGAGAACAAGACCCAGAGAACAGAGAATACTGTTGTCTCTCCCTCAGAGCCAGAGAAAAGCCTGGGCCAGAACAGGAAGAATATTTTGCCAACCAAGTGTTGGTGGAAGTTTCTATCCTGCCAGTCAGCTCCCAAATAACCAACAGAGACTAATTATTAATTACAAATGCTTGGCCAATAGCTTAGGCTTGTTACCAATTAGCTCTTACAATTTAAATTAATCCATTTCTATTAATTTACATGTTGTTACATGGTTCATGGCTTGTTACCTCATTTTCTACATGTCTTGCTTCCTCTGCATCTGACTGTCAACTCCACCTTTCTTCTTCCTGAGTTCTCTCAGTCTGGCTCTCCTGCCTAACCTCTTCATGCCTAACTATTGGTAAGTTAGCTCTATATTAAACCAATGAGAGTAATACATCTTCACTATATACATAAGGATTATTCCACAGCAACCAAGAGTCACTTGCAGTCTAGATGAAGCATTCCTAGAACTGGGCCAGGGTGCTGTGAGGTCCCTGTGGCTGCTCATGCCATTGTTGTCTTGGTCATGCCATCCCTTCTCAAGGTGAGAGGATGACTTCTTTTCCACCATGAGCTTCTTTAGTCTTGATTGACTCTATAGTCTGTCCTAGTTACTAACATGAGGCAGATATCTAATTTTTTGAAGGTAGGTGTTTTGTATATGATTTGTTTTGTTTCAGCTAGCCCAGGCTAGCTCAGAAAAACAATATGTAGCCCAGATGGATCTCTCTCTCTCTCCCCTTCTCCTCCTCCTCCCTCTCCTCCTCCTCCTCCTCCTCCTCCTCCTCCTCCTCCTCCTCCTCCTCTCTTTCTCTATCTCCCCCTCCCACCACCACATTCCACCCCTCTCTGGTGAGCCAAAGTCTTATGTATGCCATGCTGGCCTAAAACTCATTGCATAGCCAAGAATGACTTTGGACTTCCTATCCTCCTGCCTCTACCTCCTAAGTGCTGGGATTAGGAAGGAGCCACTATACTTGGTTTCTGTGGTACTGGGGACTGAACTCAGGACTTCGTCCATTCATCCGATGTAAGCATTCTACTAACTGAGCTATATCTCCAGATCCCTTTTTTCATTGTTGTTGTTTTGAGGCAGGGTCTCATATAGCCTAGGATAATCTCCACCTTGCTATATACTAAGACTGGGTTTGAACTGCTGGTCCCCAAGCATCCTCCTCTTGAGTGTTGGGATGACAGGTGTGCTGATCTTGAGCTCTCAACCCTTCTACCTCTGCTTCCTGAGTTCTGGGATTATGGACATGTGCCATCATGTTCCACCCTGATTTTTCAAACTCTCCCAGTTAATAGAGTATCGCATAACTGTTTATTAGTCTTTCCTGTCTCCTATATTGAGCACTAAGTTTCTTGAACACAGATACCATTCTTCCCCATGTTTGGATACCCTAAATAGATTTTGCGTTTAAATAATAAGCATATGGTGAACATCTATTTCAGTACCATAAGCCAGTGTTTGAAAAATACACATGTATAGTGGCATCACTTATCAGGCAACAGTGCCACTAAGGGGTGTCTTAATCCACCTACTAGGACTGTCTCAATGAGTGTGTAGATGGTATTTTCCCTCAAGACATTTGATTGCATATATATGGGAAAATAATTTCATAATTTTTTAATTTACTTTGACCATAGATCGTGTTGATAGTTCAAGTCTTACTATTTAGTTACTCTGATGCAATTCCTATAGGTAGGCCTGGGAAAGTGCCATAGCCATAAAAGCACTTAGCAGTAAGCACTAGTGGAGATTTGAGCCTGGATCCTTGGTTATTGACATTAACACTGCCATCTTGCTTATATGGTCATTAGGAGAACAATTGCTAGATTCATTAGTTAGAAGACAGTAAGGACTTTGGGAATCCAGAAGAAAAGAACTCCGGAATGCTACTTCTCTAGTAACAACATATTAAATGTTAGTTGTGTCTGGCTCAAGTTCTTAGGCTTGATAGATGGCCAGCAGTGAGCCTGAGAGATTGAACAAATGAAACCCCAAACTAGCAGCATGAGTGGGATGCCCTTATTTTTGGTCATCTGGTCCTTCTGCACATGCCTAGCTTTGGGAAGCTTCCCCACTTTGGAAGACCTGCCTCTCATGTGGAAGTGTTGGAGGAGTTTACTTCTTGGATTCAAGTTTCAGAGAGTTGAGTCTGAAAGTTCTGTGCTCTCTCCCTCAGTCATCTGTATCCCTGGGAATGCTCCTCAGGAATCCTCTTAGGAAAGAAGGAATCCTAACTGAGAGTGTGAACATGGATGTGGTGTGAGTGTACAAGTGCATATATACATGTGTGCTCATGTTTATAGAGGTCAAAGATCAACCTCAGGTGTTGTTAGCTCCTCAGGAACCACCTACGCTGTTTTTTTGAGTTAGAGCTTCTCATTGGGAACTGGGGCACATGGGTTTGTCTAAATTGTCCAGCAAGCTCTAGGAATCCTCCTATCTCTGAATTGCAAGTCCTGAAACTGCAAGCATGTATCACCCTACCTAAATTTGTTTGTAGGTGTAGGGATCAAAGTAAGGACCTTCTGCTTATGTGGCAAGCACTTTACTAACTGAGACTTCTCCCTAGCTCTAGAAAGATGGAAAAGATTCAACCTTGGTCCTTTTTGATGATTTTAGAGTTCTACAGTCTTGATTTTCAGGGGATTAGAAAAAATATGAGGTGAAGCTGATAAAGAGGAAGAGGTTTAGACATTTATTATTCAAAGTGTGGTTCAAAGATATTAGCATGGAGCAGAGTTGACAATTTCTTGGATTTGGGAGATCTCAAAATTATCTATCTTTCTCTGGTGGTTTGAATAAGAATGACCCCCATAGGCTCATATATTTGAAGACTTAATCATCAGGGAATGGCACTATTGAGAAGGATTAGGAGATGTGGCCTTGTTGGAGGAAGTGTAGCCTTGTTGGAGGAAGTATATTATTGAGGTGTAGGCTTTGAGGTTTCAAAAGTCTAAACCACGCCCAGTATCACGTTCTCTTCCTGTTGCCTATGGATCTGGATATAGAACTCTCAGTTACTTTTCCAGTACCATGTCTACCTATGTGCCACCATGTTCCCTGTCACTATGATAATTGACTAAACCTCTAAAACTATAAGCAAGCCCCAATAAAATACTTTCTTTCTTAAGAGTTGCTATGGTTGTGTGGTCTATTCAAAACACTGACTAAGACAGAAGTTGGTACTGGGGAGCAGGGTATTGCTTTGACAGGCCTGACCATGCTGTTTGTTGGAGGGATATGGAAAACTTTGGGACTTTGGACTAGAAAACTGGCTGGACACTTTAAGCAGGATTTAATGGGTTAATCAAGTAGTAGCATGGAAGACAGTAGTGCAGAGGTTTCTGTGAAATGTGAGGACCTTGCTCAAGAGATTCCAGAGGATAAGACTATTAGTAAGTGGCCTAAAGACACAATGGAGTACTACTCAGCAGAAAAAAATAATGAAAGCATGAAATTTGCAGGCAAATGGATGGAACTAGAAAATATCATCCTGAGTGAGGTAACCCAATCCCAGAAAGACAATCATGGTATGTACTCACTCATAAGTGGATTCTAGATATAAAATAAAGAACAATCAGACTACTTAAAAAAAATGGATGGACTAATGGGTAAACTGTGGGACTCACGGTCACACCGCAGCTTCCAGAATGTGTTTCTTCGCATTTTTTTTGTTTGTTTGTTTGGTTGGTTTTTGGTTTTTCTTTTAAATTTTGTTTTGTTTTGGGGGGGAGGGGGATGGTCACATTGGGACAGGGAGATAAGTGGGATTGGAATGTATGATGTGAAATCCACAAAGAATCAATAAAAGTATAAAAAAAAAAAGAATGGCACCCATAGGCTCATTTATTTGAGTTCAGTCATCAGGGAGTGGTACTCCTTCAAGGATTAAGCCTTCTTGGATAGCTGTGGTCTTGGTGGAGGAAGTGTGTTACTGGGGGTGGGCTTTGAGGTTTCAAAAGCTCTGGCCTAGTATCTCTCTCTCTTCCTGCTGCCTGTGGATCCAGTTGTAGAATTCTCAGCTACTTCTCCAGCACCATGTCTGCCTGTGTGTCACCATGCTCCCTGCCATTATCATAATAGACTAAACCTCTGAAACTGTAAGCAAGCCCCAATTAAATGCTTTCTATCATTAGGAGTTGCCATGGTCATGGTGTCTCTTCAAAGCAATAGAACACTGACTAACCATAATCTTCTCTTTACCATCACATTCTCCAAGTGATTGTAGGCACCTTAGCATTTGAGAGGACTGGCTGAGAGAAAAGCCCAAGCAGCAGCCTTCAGAATAATAAGAAGTAGTTACTTGACCAAATCAGAGGCAGACACTTGGCATAGCCATGCAGAAGACAGAAAATTCCAAAAGGGTTTAGCAATAATGATGTAGTTCTAATACAAAGAATCATTGTAGGAGCTACTGGCTGCCTCACTTGCGAATCCTGGGCAAGTCAACAATCCAATTAGGCCCTGCCAAATTAAGGCAACATGTGGAAGGGCAGCTGAGGAAGAGAAAAGGGGGAGAATGTGATTATTTTCTTATTAGCTCAAAAGCAATTCATATGCATTGTACATTTTCCAAACTCTAAGCAAATATGTAGTATGAAGCTTGGGCAGAAGAATTACTTCCTCCAAGACTGAACTAATCACACAAAAGCAGTTCAGGCTACACCCTGGAACCAAAGTGCACCATGGAAGCGAGCACCCACCAGGTATGCGACTTCAAGAAGATTATCTAATTCCACTGTGCCTCAGTTCCCTAAGCTGTGAAATAGAGTTAACAGCTGGGGTGTTGGGATGATTAAACTTGAAATGTGTAAAGTTTTTTTCAAATTCTGGTCATGGGTTGACTGTTATTCTAGTTATTGAATAATTTTTCACATTGAAAACTTTGATCCGTGTGGCATTTCAAAGTAAGAATGGCAGTAAGAGGTTAAGAATTCATTCATCCTCTAGTTCAATGATTAGCCAGCTCTACCAGCATCATTTATTGGCTAATCTTTCCACGTGTCTTATGGATTGAATTATGTCATCTCCCAAAATATGCTGATTCCTGTCCTGGAGATTTCTGTTGTTATGAAAAAGTATCTTGACAAAAATCAACTTAAGGAAGGAAGAGTATGTTTGGCTCACAATTCCATGTTACAGTCTATCATTGCAGAAAGTCAAGGCAGCAAGCTCTTGAAGCAGCTGGTCACATGACATCTACAGTCAAGAGCAGAGAATGAATATGTGCATGCTGGTTCTCAGCTCACTGTCTATACTCTTACACAGTTCAGGACCAAACTCAGGAAATGGTGCCTCCCACAGTGGGCTAGGCCTTCTCACATCGATTCATGTAATCAAGACAATCCCCAATAGACATACTCACAGGCCAAGCTCATCTAGGCACTCCTTATTGGGAATCTATTCTCAGGTGATTCTAGACTGTGTCAAATTGACATGTTAAAATGAACCATCACAATATCCTAAACTCCAGTATTGTGGATTATGACCTTGTTTATAAATTGGGTTGTTAAAGATGTGATTCACTAAGATGAGGCCGTACAGGGATAGAATTGTACCCCCCCCCCCATCCAATATTAATTAGACTGGTCTCTTTATAAGAAAGGAAAAGACAGAGACATACAGAGAAGACAGTTATGGTAGAGACAGAGGCAGGCACTGGAGTGATTCTGCCATAAGCCAAGAAGAATCTGGGGCCCCTAGAAGTCATGTCTCTCTCCAGTTGGTGGAAGCTTGTAAAAACTGTTAAGATGCAGGCAATAGTTTACAGACTCAAACCACAGACAGGCTGTGTTGGTGAACAATGCAGTCTCAGTTCCCTGGCATGGGACAATGCGCTCTATAAGGAGTGTTGGTGAAGCTGGAGAGGAAAGTGCCAATGCCAAGTTCTATTTCACTAGAGTGAAGCACACCATAGTGAAATAATGAATGACAATCCAGGAAGTAGGAGTCCTCCTGGGGGGCTTAAGGCAGCCCTCTGGGGCTCAGCATGTGACCTCCACTGCGGTATAAACAGGGATGCATTTCACAGCAGCTAAGCACCAGGAAATATGCTTTTAATTATCACTTAAGATGTAACCTGTCAGAGGTATTCCTATCACTTATACTTAATGAGAATTGATTTTGGATTGTATTACCCAGGAAGCTTAGGATAATGGAAAGTTCGGGGTCTCTTCTGAGACCTTTAGTCACGACATGTCTCTGTGCTGATGATCCCCCCACCTCAACAGTCATCAAACATTTGATCTGCCCACATGCGACCTAGGCAGAGGCCCACTCAGGCGGAAAGTGATATTTAATGACTGAGAGTCTATAAAGCCAAGCACAGCACAAGAGTCTCATTGCAAAGTGAGGAAGCCCCAGGGAAAACTCCTGAGGTGTTGAGTTTGCACTGAGGTCCACAGGCCGGTCTTGTCGATCTGGGGGCAAAGTGCAGAAGTGATGTGTTAGTGTAAGTGTCCAAACAACCACTGCTGAACTGACCTTCTGGTGTGTGTTTGTTTGCATCCTGTTTGTTTTTACAGTGCTGGGGATCGAACACGGGGCCTTGAGCACTCGAGGCTAGCACCCTCCCCTTGACCTCTGGCTCTTTCTAGTGTGTGCTACTGTCATGTTAAATTGCTCAAGCTGACTTTAAACTTCAGAGCCTCCTGCCTTGGCTTTCCAAGTAGCTAGGATTACAAGTGTGCACTTTTTGACTTGTCTGAAATGGCGGGTAATTCCTGAAGAGGCAGGCCTGGGTAGCTGTGTGGGGAACACCACAGGGAAAGAAAAGAGGTCTGATTGTTCCAGTGTGTCCCAAATTCGCCACTTCTCTTCCATCTGGTTTTGATTTTTTTTCTTGATCAAAAAGTAGTACTACTTTAGTAATTACTTGCCTAATGTTTTCCTCAAGGGTGGCTTAGCTAACTTTTAAAATTTATTTTGCAAAG
>CABHPP010106329.1:11396-22651 GCA_902168425.1 Peromyscus attwateri | reverse complement strand
CCAGCATATATATATATATATATATACACAATCACCTCTGTCTGTCTTGACAGCAGATCGTCTCCTTTGCATTGTAGTAATGCCCTAGCACCTTCTGAACAGTTGTGCTGTCACTGAGATAACGAAATGTGTCCTTGCAGTTGAAGCAGTGTCTCTTCAGTTTAGACTGGACTTCTTCTTTTAAATGAAGTTTAAGTTTTCTTTCTTCTCTCCCTCCTCATTTAAATTAGCATATTTGCGTCTGTGTGTTGTATGTGTGTGTACATGTTTGTGTGCTGTGGGTTCATGTGTGTGCAGGCACCTGTAGAAGGCAGAGGTCAACGTGGGCTGTCCTCCTCCATTGCTCCCCCCTTACTTTCTGAGACAGGGTTCTGGTTTATTCATTTATGTGGCTGTCAGAGGACAACTGATGGGACTCGCTTCTCTCTCCACCTTGTGGGGTCTAGAGATGGAACTTGGCCCTCAGACTTGGCAGCAAGTGCCTTTAGCGGTTGAGCCCTCTCACAGGCCTGAGTTTTGGCTTCTTTAAAACCAATGTAACCATTTGGCCTGGATCAGAACTTGATTCTAAGATGTCATCGGCTCCGAGTTCCCAATGACAATCTTAAATTTCACTAAGAGAGTAGACTATTTGGCTTGTCAGTCTAAAGAAATCTGTATAGTTTTTTGCTAGTGCAGAAATTGTTGAGAAACAACACAGGGTTCCAAGAAGCTAGACATCCTGTTTGAATAGAGGTGTGAGAAGTAATTGTTGTGTGCAGAAGGGTTGGTGTCTCAGATGTGGAAATACACACTCGTCTGTCAATGTCTTCTCACTCAACTCTCTCCTCCTTCCTCCCTCCCTCCCTCCCTCCCTCCCTGCCTCCCTCCCTCCCTCCCTCCCTCCCTCCCTCCCTGCGTCCCTCCCTCTCTTAGGATGGAATCCAGGCTCTCAGCTATGTTAGGGTTAGTACTGCGTCACCAGGTTATGTCTCCAGCTCTCAATCTCTCATTCTCATTTCGTTATTATTTTTTTTTCAGTTTTTGGTGATTATCAAGCTATAGCAATTTATAAACTTAAGCCAATATGAAACTTTTAAGAATTATCTTTTCATTATTTTTGTGGGCAAATGGATTGAACCAAGGGCTTTATGCACTCTAGGCAAGGGCTCAATCACTTAGCTATCCTCACAGTCCCAGAATGAAATTTTTAAAAATTAATAAATTTAAATTTATTTTTTGAGGCAGGGTTTTACTATGTAGTCCTACATAGTAAAAATGGCTTGAAATTCACTGTGTAGACAATGCTGGCCTTGAACTCACAGAGATCTACCTGCCTTTGTCTCTAGTGCTGGGATTAGAACATGAGCCACCACTTCCAGCTCTAATATAAATTTTTTAGCTAAATGTAATTCCAGATTTTGTAATGTGTTAGTGTATTTTCCCTTTATCATCTACGCATGCACAAACACACAAACAGAATGTTAGATATTTCTTGATGGCCAGTTGAGTACAACCTTGAAATGTGTTATCTAGTAAGGTGATTCTCATACTGAGTTTTTAGTCATAATTTTTTTTTTTTAAATTTTAAAGACAGACTTTTGTTTTATAGCTCAGACTGGCCTTGAACTCACATCAGTCCTCCCATCTCAGTGTCTTGAGTGCTGTGATTACAGATGTATGCTGTGATTACAGATGTGCATCACCATGTCTAGCTTACATTTCATTTTGAATTTATTTTTATTTTTGTTTTTCAAGATAGTGTTTCTCTGTATAGCTCTGGCTATCCTGGAACTCTTTTTGTAGACCAGGGTGGCCTCAAACTCAGAGATCTGCCTGTCTCAGCCTCCTGAGTGCTAGGATTAAAGATGTGTGCCACCATCGCCCGACCATTTTGAAAACATTTTTAGTAGAGTGTTTTTAAGTTTTCACACCCAACAGCAGCTGTAAATTTTGTGTTTTATGGCAAGATTTTAATTCTTAGAATATCACTCATCTTACACCTGGATGTTACCATGAAATTTAAGAGACAAAGTACAGTTTGGTTTTAGTTAATATGATTGCCTCTTGGTATCTATAGGGAATTGGTTTTAGGACCCCCAAGATGCCAAAATCTGTATAAAGTGGCATAATAGTTGTTTGTGATTTATGTATATCTTTTTATCTGGATGACTTATGCTACCTAACACAATGTAAATAATTTGTCACTTGTTATATTATGTAGGGGATAATGACAAGACAAAAAGTAGCCTCTACATGTTCAGTACAGGTGTGATTTCTTGATTTCTTGATTTCTTTCTTTCTTTCTTAGTTTCTTTCTTTCTTTCTTTCTTTCTTTTTTTCTTTCTTTTCTTTTCTTTTTTTTTCAAATTTATATCCAAAGTTAGTTGAATGTGTGAATGAAGAAGCTATGGATAATGAGGGCCAACAGCACTTTGAAAATGTCTACCTTTGGGGTACCAATCTTAGAAATTCTGGTGATGAGACATAGAGCTTCCTTTTTCTAGTCTCAGTCCTAGAATATGAAGATTTAAAAAAGAGAGGACCAGGACATAGAGCATGGAAGAAGCTGTTATTGAGTTCCTGGCTTCTTGATTTTCTGTAGTTGTTTTTTGTTTGTTTGTTTGTTTTTGTTTTTGTTTTTTTAAATTCTTTGGTCTTTGGGGGCCCACCACTCAGCTTCCAAATAAATTCACAGAGACTTATTCTTACTTATTAGTACCTGCCTTAGTTAGCTTGGCTTGTTTCTGTACAGCTTTGTTAACTTAAATGATCCCATCTACCTTTTGCCTCTGGGCTTTTACCTTTCTGTAGTCTATATGTCTTTCTTTCCTTCTTACTCCATGGCTGACTGTGTTGCTGGTTGGCTGGCCCCTGGCATCCTCCTTTCCTCCTTTATTCGCTCCTCCTCTTATTATTATTTTCTTCTATTTATTCTCTCTGCCTGGCAGCCTGGCCTGTCCCTCTCCTGCCTTGTTATTGGCCGTTCAGCTCTTTATTAGACCAATCAGGTGTTTTAGGCAGCCACAGTAACACAGCTTCACGAGTTAAACAAATGCAACATGAAAGAATGTAACACATCTTTGCATCATTAAACAAATGTTCCACAGCACAACAGTTTTCTTCTACTTCTTGTCCCTGAGATGGTCCTTGTGCCTGACTTCAAATGTCCTTTCACTTAGCACTTTCTATGTGCTAGAACATGGTGCTGAAGAGGTGAACCAAAGGCAGTCTTGCCCTGGGATATTACCGACAGGGAAGTAGAGATGCCATGGCTGTGGTAAGTGCTGCTGGAGTCATCTGTGGGTTGTAGTTCAGGTAGCGGGAGAGCAAGGTACCGACAACAGTCAAGTCATTGCCAAGCCCTGTGTAGTCTCCTAAAGTTGTCCTTCAGGTTACAGATCTTATCACATCCCTTCCGTGTCACAATCGGTAGTCTCCTCTCGTGGACTGTTTCAGATGGCTCCTGTCGGAGGATCCCCTCTTTCAGTTGTAACCTGTACTTGAGGGCACCACTGGTCCCCTAACCCCAAACTGAGAAAATGGAAAGTTGTCTTCCAACTTCGAAAAGCCATGCTATTTCCTGCTTAATCTTTTTCGGTGGTCTTACATCCGCCATCAGGTCTCTCCAAACATTGTAAGTCTGGAGGACCTGAGTTCAATCTCTCAGACTACATGGTGGAAGAAGACAGAATTCCCTCAAGCTGTTTTCTGACCTCTACACATATGCTCTCTCTGTCACATGCATACACACACTTAAGTCACCTTTACAACAGGCGCCAGTTTTTATACCTGATTTGTCTAGAGATGTAATTAGAAGTATCTATTTGAAAATCTCATTAAGATTTTGTAATCTTTTCTCTGATTGTATTAAAACAAAAATTATTTACCTTTCATGTTCTCTATCTCCTACTCCAACCTCTGAATAAAACTGATACTTTAGGAAGATGTAACACATCATTCTGGAGTCTAGTGGTTTTCAACTGTTCCTGAAGTCCTAGATTTTTCTGAGAAATTGGTTGGAGTAGCAGATCTTTATCATCCATTTCAACCAGAAAAGATTACATTATCTATGTGATATATTAGGTTTCTGGGTAACATTTAGTGTGGAGGAAAGCTTCTGATATAAAAGAAATGTGTTTTGGAAATGCTATTTTACTCCAGACCATAAGGTTCAAATGCCTTAGTTTATCCTGGTCTCCTGGTGTGGCCCCTGCCTACTGTCTCTTTTCCTTATGTATCCCCCTAGCTCCCAGAACCCTTTCTAGAGATTGAAACCAGTGAAATTAATTCTGTTTGACCATAGAGTGTTAGTTTGCACAGGACTCAAATTAAAAACTACATTGCTATCGCTATCATGTAACAATCAGAGATAGATAAAGTTTTTAATCTCTGCTGTATCTTGAAAAGATGAGTCCACATTGGATCTGTGTGTTTTGCAACATGAAACTATGAGTTATTGCCACCACAGGGTAAGCCTTCTCTAGTTGGCTTGCTTGAGGAATCTTAGAGTGTTTTTAATGTTAAACATTTTAATACTTCATGTTCATCGTTAACTTGAAACAATCTAGAATCACCTGGGAGCTTGGCCTCTAGACATACCTAGAGGGGTTATTTTGATTACATTAATAGCTGTGGTGACACCATTTCATGGGTCGGGTCCTGGACTGAATGAAATTGCTTTCAGACATAGTGTGACAGCTGCTTCAAGCTCCTGGCCCTTGACTTCTCCACTGTGTTGAACTGTACCTTCCCCTTGAGTTGCGTTTGCACGGATATATCATGGCAACAAGAAGAGACATGAAGACATTCATTCTATGGGTTCTGTTCCTATTAATTAGTACATGTATATATGTTAAGTATGTACTCCATCACTGAACATAGCTCAGCTGAATCTTGAAAGTTCTTTTTTTTATTTGCTGCTTTTATTTTTTGAGCTTATAATACAGTTACATAATTTCTCCCTTCCCTTTCCTCCCTCCAGATCCTCCCATGTACCCCTCCTTGCTCTCTTTCAAATTCCTGGCTCCCTTTCATTAATTATTGTTACATGCATATATGTATATGTAAACATAACCTGCTCAGTCTGTGTGTTACTTGCATGTGTGTTTTCAGGGCTGACCATTTGGTATTAGATAACCAGCTGGTGTGCTCTTTCTGAGGAAGACTGTTTCTCCCACTCTCAGAATTCCTTAGTTGCCTGCAGTTCTTGTGTAAGGTTGAGGCCTCTTGGACATTGCTGTCCACTTTGGCATGTCTACATTTGTCGTCCTTGTTCAGCTCATGTTTGTGAAGTCATTCCCAAACTTTTTTTGACATTCCTGGGAGACACAATCACACAGAAAACTCCCTGACTCTTTTTGTCCTTACAGTCTTTCTGCCCTTTCTACTGCAGTGTCCCTGGAACTTAGGTTTTGGGAGTCATTTTGTAGATGTATCTATAGGGACCGGGCTTCACATGTCTGCATTTTAGGAGTCTTGAAAATTATTAATGCTTTGATTAGAAAGTATAAGATTAATTCTACTTTCTTTTGAGACAGAGTTTCTCTCTGTAACAGCGTAGGCTGTTCTGGAACTTGCTCTGTAGACCAGGCTGGCCTCGAACTTACAGAGATCCGCCTGCTTCTGCCTCCTGAGCGCTAGGATTAAAAGCATGGGTGACAACTGCCTGGCGACTGTGGTGACTTTAGGAGCCAGTGCGTTTCAGGAAGAAGTGGATCACTGGGATGGGGTTTGAGGTTTGGTAGCCTGGACCCACTTCTTGTTGCCTCTCTGTTTCCTGAATGGGATGCAATGTGACCAGCCAGCTTCCTGCTCCCCCTGCTGTGACTTTCCTGCCTGTTGCAATGTCTTCCCCACAACGGACTTGTAATCGGAAGTTTCTGTCCTGCTAGCAACTCCCAAATAATTGACTTGGAGGCTTAACATTACTTATAAATGCTTGGCCGGTAGCTCATGCTTATTACTAACTAGCTATTACACTTAAACTAACCCATAATTCTTATCTATGTTTAGCCACGTGTCTTGGTACCTTTTCTCAGTACAGCATTCTCATCTAGTTTCCTCTGCGTCTGGTTGGCGACTCCTGACTATGTCCATCTCCTTCCCATCCACCTTAGTTTGGTTGCCCCGCCTATTCTTCCTGCCTGGCTACTGGCCAATCAGTGTTTTATTAAACCAGTTTGAGTGACAAGTCTTTACAGTGTACAAGAGGATTATTCCACCGCATGCTTTCTACTCCCCTGGAACAGTAAGTCAAAAAAACAAAATATAAAAACCAAACCAAACCAAACCACCTTTCTCCCTTGGGTTTTGTTTGTCTGTTTGTCATTTTGGTCAGGGTATTTTGTCACAGCAACAGAAAAGAAACTCATACACTTTCACCCGCCAGGCTTCTCTGTTGTCGCTGTTCTAACAGAGACTGTACTTAGATCCTGGCAGTGGTCACAGATTTAATTGAGGGATGAATGCAGACAGATGAGTGGACCTGCATTCCCCTGGAGTGACAGAAGTTGAGATAAGGTGTAAGAAACAAGCTTCACGTTCAGTGTGACTTTAAGTAGCTCCTAGTGTGAGCACCAGAATTCAAAGAGAGTTTCTTGAAGGGGGTCACACGCCATTTTTCAAGAGATACTTTCTATAGTGTTAAAGTCCATGTGTGGATAAAGCCAAGGTATGTGATAGACCTGGCTCACATACCCAGTTCCCAACACCAGACTTTTTAAATAATAATTTTATTATAAACTGGACAAGGTGGCACATGCCTTTGATCCCAGGGGACCTCTGAGTTCGAGGCCAGCCTGGTCTACAGAATGAGTTCCAGGACAGCCAGGGCTACATGGAGAAACCCTGTCTCGAAAAACAACAACAACAACAACAAATTTTTTTTTTCTACCAGATGAAACAATTTATTGCAGGTATCTTATCTTGGCTGAATAATCAGGCACAAGTTAAGTAAATTAGAATCTTAAGTAACACTGCTTTATGCGTAACACTTTTCTAATCAGTGACTGAACGATAAAAATCATCTCTCCTTAGCTCAAATTTTTATATTCATTCTATAAAAAGAAAATGTTTTTATTACTCTAAGAGCAGCCTTTACTTATTTAATTTTTTTTGTTTTTTGTTTTTTGAGATAGAGTTTCTCTGTGTAGTTTTGGTGCCTGTCCTGGATCTCGATCTGTAGACCAGGCTGGCCTCGAACTCACAGAGATCCGCCTGGCTCTGCCTCCCGAGTGCTGGGATCAAAGGCATGCACCATCGCTGCCCAGCTTAAATTAAATATTAGTAGATGACAGTGTTATTTTGAAGGAAAATAAATCTTCTAGTTAGATATTATTTAAGTAATAAATAAATAAAAATGCACAGTGGTGCATGCTTCTAACTGTAACACTTGGGATGCTGAGACTAGAAGATTCTAAGTGTGAGGCCAGCCTGAGCTTTGTAGTAAGACTCTGTTTCAAAACAGAAACCAAAATTGAAATCACTTTGGGGAGATAGAGTGAGAGAAACTGAAATGTTTCAGTTTGACTAAAATTGCGAACAGTTTTTGTATAACTGAGTAGTGTATGTATCGTAAATGGGTTTTATACTTAGGAATTAATGAAATGGTATGGCCATATTAGTTTGAAATTCCACAGGTGGAATCAGAGTGCACCTTTGCTTTCTTTTCCTTCTGTTCTGGATCCCGAGTGTCACTGTGTGCTACTGTACATCCTTTACAGCAAGGACTGATGCTTTCCCTGTGGTACAGTGTACATCCTTTACAGCAAGGACTGATGCTTTCCCTGTGGTACAACTGTACATCCTTTACAGCAAGAACTGATGCTTTCCCTGTGGTACACTGTACATCCTTTACAGCAAGAACTGATGCTTTTCCTGTGGTACACTGTGCATCCTTTACAGCAAGGACGGGTGCTTTCCCTGTGGTACACTGTGCATCCTTTACAGCAAGGACGGGTGCTTTCCCTGTGGTACACTGTGCATCCTTTACAGCAAGGACGGGTGCTTTCCCTGTGTTGCACTGTAGGAAGCCACACTTTGGGTTTGGGTAGCTCTTCCTGCATTGTCTGTGAAGGAGTGTTCCATTTAATTCCCTGCAGTGACTTACAAAAGTGTTCTTTCCCCAGATGCTTTTGCTACACTGGGGATTTCTCAAAAGCTCTGTTTCTGTTAACTTCTTAGGATCTCCAATAGTCTTCTAATATCTTTTGTCTTTGTATTTAGTTAGCAAGTTTCCAATGTGAAGCAGATACACAGGTTAAATTTTTAGCTTGAAATTAGCTTTCTGAGTAGTAAAACTCTGAAGGAACATTAGGAATGTAATTATGTGAAATGGCCGTTGTTGGTGAGCACCCGATCCACTTCTTATTTCTGTGATCGTGTCATATTTCAGTCACCATGGGATCTATTTTTTGGTCAGTTGGAAAGCTTGAGAAGGAAAAATGACTCTCATGACTGGAAGTAAGTACATTGTGCTTCCCGGCCCAGACTTGTTCTCCTTCAGAGGAAAATGGATTCCACACGGTGCCTCAGCCGCTTGTGGCCTTTCCAGGACCAGGTGCATTATTGATTTTCATCATGGCAGTCTCAGTATTCTCATGCCAAGAAACTATAACAAATGGAAAATAACCAGACCTTCCCACCCTCTGGTTGCAAGAAAAGACTTTCCCGCCGGGTGGTGATGGCACATGCCTTTAATCCCAGCATTGGGGGGTGGGGGGCAGAGCCAGGCGGATCTCAACTGGTCTGGTCTACTACATAGTTTTCTTGCTAGATGAACTGTAACTTCTTTGGAAAAAGGGTATGATATGTATGTTACTTTTCAGGGCATAGATTGTGCCTCATGATCTACTTACTTAATTTAGACAATGAAGCTAAGTGTATTTTAAGAGTGGGAAAGATTCCCTGTACAAAAGTTTTCCACACATCAGATCTAGGAATAGTCATCTTCAGATTGTACTCTGGGCTCCCAGTCATTTGATTGACCTTTAAATCCTAGTACCAACCACAGGTTTTGAGTTTCATCGAAGTCAGACATTTCAGAACAACTTAAAGCAGGAGCTCTTCGGGCTGGGGATATAGCTCGGTGTAACAGCACTTTCCTGATAGGCCCTGGGTTTGATCTTTAACACTCACACAGTCACATGCACACATAGACAGACAGACAGACAGACATCCACAGTTCCACACACAGACCAGCATACACACAAACACACAGATGACAAGCACAAACACATCCATAGACACACAGACACACAGACAGGTGCACAGACATGTATAGACACAGACAGACAGACAGACAGACACACATACACACACACACACACACACACACACACACAATAACAGATTCCTTATTAAAAACTAATCACTTTACTAACTGAGGAAGAGTAAATGCCTCCTGCTTTAAGAGCATCTTTTTTTCAGGTTTATAAATTGTTTAATTAGTGGGTGAATTAATTTAGTGTTTGTGCACAAGTATGTGAGTGTACATGTGTCGCCACCAGTGTGTGAAGGTCTGAGCGCAATCTGCAGTCCTGGAGCTTAGGCCACCAAGCTCTGCAAAGGTGCCCTTCATTGCTGAACTATCTCTCTGGCTCAAACTCTTTACTTTTTAAAAATTTAGCAGAGTTTTAACTATCATAGCAAGCATGATTTATTTTATTTTGATATTTAGTGGATTTAGGCATTATCAAGTGGTTGAAACAAAACTTTATTTTGTAAGTTTTTTCTTCTTTATCACTGGGAATTGAACCTTGTGTGTACTATGCAAGTGCTCTCTCTAACCCTGAGCCAGCCTGAGGTCAGTTTCTTTCTAAAGTTGTATTTTCCTTTTATATACTTTAGTGAGTACTATTAGTGTTAAACGTATTAATCCTTACAGAATGATCTGATCTTTTGTCCTGGGTACTAGGACTCTTTGGTTATTAAATGTCACTCTTAGTAAAGTAAAAGTTTTATGGTTGTTTCCCTTTATTATATCTTGTTTTATAAATAGTTTTATGTGTATTGTTTAACCTATTTTTGTGTAAGTTAACAATTCTTAGTATCTAGGAAATGTCTTGACTGGGATAAAGTGACCTGGTCTGTGGGTCTCATCACATAGCTCTGGCTGGCCTGGAACTCTATGTAGACCAGGCTAGCCTTGAACTCACAGAGATCCTCCATGCTTGACCCCATAAATGTGTTTTAAAAACTCACATATTTATACGTTCCCTTTTCCTGTATTTTATTGGTTCTGTGTCTTTAAGTCTTTTTCCCTTTTCCTGTTACAGTCATCTGCTTTCCCATCACAGCGCAGATTGCTGCTGTAATCTGAGCCAGTAGCTTGGGAGACGGAAGTTGGTTTAGAAACTTTGTATTTAGCTGGATCTGGTGGTATGGGCCTGTCATCTTAGCTCCTTGGGAAGCTGAGGCAGGAGAATCACAAGCAATTCAAGGCTTGCCTAGGTTACAGAGTAAGTTCAAGACCAATCTGAGCAGCTTAGTTAAATTATGTCTCAAACTAACAAGTAGAAGAGAGTGCTGGCGGCGTTGTGCAGTGGGTAAGGCCCGCCTCCGAGCCTGAGAGTCTGAGTTGATCCCCGGAACCCTCAGTGGAAGGAGAGAGCCAGCTTGAGGAAATTGTTCCCACTTGTGCCACGCCATGGCATGTACACGTGCCTACATTCACACATGCACACATACATAAATAAATGAAGAAAGATTTACAATGATTTCTAAGAGGTTAGTAAACAAGGATTAAGGCTATATATAGCTCAACATGGAATGCTTGCCTAGTATACATGAGGCCCTAGTTTTAATCACCAGTAACACACACACACACACACACACACACACACACACACACACGCACGCACGTTCTACATCTGAACAAGTAAGACTCATCTTCATGACTTTTGAAAAGTACTTTCTTCAGGCCGGGTGGTGGTGGCGCACGCCTTTAATCTGAGCACTAGAGAGGCAGAGACAGGTGGATCTCTGTGAGTTCGAGGCCAGCCTGGTCTACAAAGTAAGTTCCAGGAAAGGCGCAAAGCTGCAGAGAAACCCTGTCTCAAAAAACCAAAAAAAGGGCTGGAGAGATGGCTCAGAGGTTAAGAGCACTGACTGCTCTTCCAGAGGTCCTGAGTTCAATTCCCAGCAACCACATGGTGGCTCACAACCATCTGTAATGAGATCTGGTGCCCTCTTCTGGCCTGCAGACATACATGCTGTATACATAATAAATAAATCTTAAAAAAAAATGAAAAAAAAAAAGATTAAAGTTTTTTTTT
>CABHPP010106329.1:540-11296 GCA_902168425.1 Peromyscus attwateri | reverse complement strand
AAAAAAAAAAAAAGTGCTTTCTTCAGTAGTGTCTAGTGGTTTAGATAGCTTCAGGGGGACTAGCAAGACCGAATGATGGAAAGTGTTTTAAGGGGCTGTATGGTAAAATGGTCCTGTATATTATGGTATGTTTTGAAAATGGATTTTACATAATTTTTCTTTGTGCCTCACCAAAAATGAAATTGTGACCACCACTTGGTCAGAGAGTTTTGCTGAGCTGTGCAAGATCACGTCCATACGGTTAAAGAAGACACAAAGGTTGGAGCGCCTTAGTGGTACAGTGCTTGCCCAGCATGGATGAGGCCTTGAGTTCAGTCCCCAGTGTAGCAGGGAAGAGGGGAATGGTACCTGAAAGATCCTAGCATTTATCAACTGCTCTTGAGAGGTAGTTTATTACTGTGTATAGACTTCATGAAACCCAAAGGTACCCCATAAATTATCTGGCTGGCACAATTTATTTTAATGGATAAGATTACAGATTTTTTTTCCTTTTAGGATTTTTGGAATTTTGTGTAATTCTTGTTGGTTTTAATGCAGATTCTTTTCTGAGGTTCAGACAAGCACACTTGTTTATTACTTGTCTTTACTTGTTAATTTGTAGATGAAATGGCCATTACTTCATTGCTGTAGCTACAACCTATATCGTTTAAAATGATGAATGAGCTTATTTTGCAGCATGCATAGGTATTTTAATTTCTTAGGACCTTAAGCTTTTTGTGTTGGAAGAGATCACAGAGAGCATCCATTCCTTGCTCTTATTTTATAGATGAATAAAGTAGGTTACCATGGCATTAAGTGATTGGTCAAAATCGCTGGTCTAAAGCATTTTGTATGTTGGAATCCACTGACAGAGACTTTAATGCTGTCTGACTTCAACATTACTTGGCAAACTCCCAGTTTATTAATGTGTTGGTAGTATCTGGTACTTTCATACGTCATTTAATGATCAAGTAGTGAAAACTCAGAATTTATGGTGAGTTGTAATTGAGCAGTCATTTTTCTAAACCTATTATTATCTGTAATTTAGAAACACAATGACCAGGAAGTAGTATTAGTGTAAGCATAGTTTAATAAGTTCATATTAATCCATCCGGTAGAGCATAACATTTTAACATACCTTTCAGAGCCACAGTGATGGGAAAAAATAATTGACTTACTTATTGTCAAAACAAATCAGTGCTTTAGAAATGGCTCCTTAGGAAGCTGCTTTGCTGCATGGAAACTTGTTTGACTTAAGTTCCGAGAGATGCAGTCACATGGGCTTGTCTCTCAGTGACAGCTGTTGACTGTCTGGGTTTACAGTTAATGCAGGTGTTGGTGGGTTATGACTCTCCACTTGCTGCTTGGCATGGCAAATAGTTATTTTGCTAGTTATATATAGTACTGTCTTTTAAGACTTGCCTTTTAATGCAGTAAAACCCAACTTACTCTCTCTTTTAGCATAGCATAATAGTCGTTAGTGTAGTGCTGTACATCTAGTAAATGAAGAGTGTATGTGTAAATATGGTTTCTAACAAGAATCTTGAAGTTACAATAGAGAACAAACAGCAAACACTTCAGTTGCACAGTGGTGTGGTAAGTGAGCCTCCTTGCCTAGAGCATGCACTCGTCTGCAGTGTGTTACTTTCTTTTCCCTGGCTTACAACTGTATTATGTCTGCAGTATCAGGACCCTTTGCTAAGGAAGCCTCCTTGTCAGTCTGTCCGGTAGCAGAGCTCAGTGTCTTTTGACTCTACCCTATCTACTAGCTGTCAAGTAGGTTAGTAAATAGATAAAGCTTATCACAAGAGGTTAGGAGTTAATGGTCTGTTTCATTTGGAACCTAGACTCTTGGTCACTTGTTTTATGCTGAATTGCTGAGTGTGAGGAGGACATTAACTGAAGCCTGAGATCTGAACTGATGAGAGAGAGGAAGATTTGAGACAGATTTAGGAGGTGGTTGAGATGTGCTGATTTTGTAACTATGAGACTAAGAAATAGTTTAACATGATTTGTCACATTTGGCTTAGGTCTTTTTATGTAGCCCAGGCTTGACTCAAACTCTTGGCAATTCTCCTGCCTCAGCTTCCCAAATTGCTGAATTTACAGGTATGTGCCACCCTTTCCTGATCACATTTGGAATTTTGATGGGTATGTGAAAAATGAAAATTTGAAGATTTAGTAAAAATCTTTCTGGAATAGGGCCAATGAATTATAGGTAGGTGAATAAGCAAATCCATTAGCAGCCGTGGTCAGTGAAATGATATCTAAGCTGGTTATAGAAAGAGGTGTAACTCGGCATGAACTATAATTAGAGAAAGAAAGGATAAATGATAGAGGTCTGGCCATCTAGAGCCGAGGGAAATCCAAGGGCTAAAGGATCGGCAGTGCTGGTTCAGAAAGACTCAGGCAGAGTTTGGAATGTGACCCAACAGGCCGGTGGCTTCGCCAGCGCTGGGGAAGATATGGCAGCACGAAAACGCCTAAACAGTGAGGAGAGCCGGTGCTTTCCCAAAAACGATCGTTGGATATGGCAACACGAAAACGCCTAAACAGTGAGAAGAACCGGTGCTTTCCCAAAAACGATCTTTGGAAGCAGATACAATCAGAATTTGGTTGCTCATGGCTGCTGTTTATGATTCCTCTGAACTTCTTGTTCATCTAAGACACTGTGTGCTGTTTGGTTTTGAACTTTTACTTTTTTTTTTTGAGACAGGGTTTCTCTGTGTGGCCCTGGCTGTCCTGGAACTCTGTAGACCAGGCTGGCCTCAAACACATGTGGATCTGCCTGCCTCTGCCTCCCAAGTGCTGGGACCACAGGCGTCTTTTAATGTGATTATGATTCTAGGAGAGATTGGAGATAGCCTTAATTAAGTGTACAGTTCTTAAAATTTGTCTCCAAAATTTAGACTTGTGATCTGAAAAATATATAAAATTCTGACATGTGAAAGTAAAGTGATAATTTCAAAATGCTTTTTTTAAAAAATTGGATTTAATATTGCAACTTTCATTTTTATTATCTTAATTTATTTTACATTTGTTGTGTGTTTGTATATGGGTGAATGCACATGTCCCATGGCATACATGTGGAGGTCAGAGGACAATTTGTAGAATTGGCTTTCTCTTTCTATCATGTGGGTTTCAGGGATTGAACTCAGTTCATCATTTGGCAGTGAGCACCCGTTAACTTCTGAGCCATCTTGTTGGCCCTGTTTTTTTTAATTACTATTTTTATCTTTTTTATTTTGTTTTAACTGTGTATACATGTATGTGTAAATGAATGCACATGTGTGCACATACTGTGGAGACCAGAGGTGGATGTCACTCAGTCGTTTGAGACAGAGTGTTACTGAACCTGGTGCTCCCTGATTGGCTAGCCTGGCTGAGTAGTGAACCTCGCTTGTCTTTGCTTCTTCTGGCAAACCCAGGTCCTTCTGCTTGTGTGGCAGGTACATTACTCCAGCCCCAGGTTCTGTTTTTGAAGATATTCTTCGAAGACGACTTAATTAATGCAATTGTTTATCGCTTAAATAATCCGTGCTACTTCCTCTTCCTCTCACTTTCTGTGTCTTGTTTCCCAGAATCTTTTTGAGAAATGCTCATATATAGGACAAATAGTAGGCTAGTGAATATTTAATACTATTTATTATATGATTTTAGATTTATTACATGGGGGTTTATTAATATAGTTTAATAATCTCATTTTTTAATGAGTTTTTCCAGTGACTTGGGTAGATATTTGTTAGCACTTCATATATAATTGAAAACTTGAAACAAAATGAGAGAATAAATATTCTTTTTTTGTTTTTGTTTTTTGAGACAGGTTTCTCTGTGTACCCCCTGGCTGTTCTAGAACTCATTCTATAGACCAGGCTGGCCTTGAACTCACAGAGATCCACCTGCCTCTGTCTCTGAGTGCTGAGATTAAAGACTTGTGCCACCAACTCCCAACTAAGAATAAATATTCTTTTTTTTTTTTAAAGATTTATTTATTATGTATATAGTGTTCTGCCTACAGGCCAGATGAGGGTACTAGATCAAATTATAGATGGTTGTGAGCCATCTTGTGGTTGCTGAGAACTGAACTCAGGACTTCTGGAAGAGCAGCCATTGCTCTTAACCTCTGAGCCATATCTCCAGCCCAAGAATAAAGAATGGTGGCACATACCTGTAAATCCAGCATTTGAGAAGCTGAGGCAGGAGAATTGCCAAGAGTTTGAGTCAAGCCTGGGCTACATAAAAAGACCTAAGCCAAATGTGACAAATCATGTTAAACTATTTCTTAGTCTCATAGTTACGAAATCAGCACATCTCAACCGCCTCCTAAATCTGTCTCAAATCTTCCTCTCTCTCATCAGTTCAGATCTGAGGCTTCAGTTAATGTCCTCCTCACACTCAGCAATTCAGCATAGAACAAGTGACCAAGAGAGCCCTTTAAGAAATAGGGCTGGGAATGTAGCTCACTTGGTAGAGTTGCTTGTCTGCCATGCACAAGGCCCTAGGTTCATTCTCAGCCCATCACCAAAAAATAAACACCCAAGGAAAAATGAGAAAAGTGGGCAAAAGTATGCCTGTAATATGCTTATGCCTGTAATCTTAGCACTCTTGAAGCTGGGACAGGAAGATTTCTGTGAGTTCAAACCCAGTCTGGGCTACATAGTGAGTTCTGGGCCATTCTGTGGTATAGTATGAGGGCCCCTGTTTTAACCTGCCTCGCCTTGAAAAAAATTAAAAAGTAATAAGAAAGAGACATTTTCAGATAATATGAAGGAAATATGTTCAGTGGTAAAAACTATTTCTAAGTAAATCAAGTTTCAGAGTTTCTGCTTTAATGTGTAAGATTGTGTTCAGAGCATTGTTTCTTTTAGATGAACATTTGAAATATAGGAACAGATCAGGGCAATGGCTTCCATATGCTTCTGGAGGTGTTAACAGTGCACGTTTTGATTGGAAATGCAATAGAACCTGCACTCCATTCTGGAAGGTGAGTGAAAGAGCATGTCACAGTAATATTTACAAGTAACCCTGTGCTTCGTGGATTTGTAACCTCATTTTTATGAGTTTCTGGAAGCTGCAAATCACTCCTCCACAAAGTGTAGCCCGGCATGTGTGCTCAGTCTGGCCCAGTGTTTTCCTCCACTACATACAGTTTATCCCCACGGACTCTCTTGGGTAACCTATATTTGTAGGGAGAATTTAACCATCTTGGGGCTCAATTTTAAGAGATTTAAGATATCTGAAACAACGAGGATGATAGGGAATTAAATAAACCCCAAGTAGTCACAAGCAGTAATTTAATCTCTGAGACCTTTTAGGTTTTCCTAGTCATCTTGAAGGCTGGGACAATTGAGTTGTTTAATACTGGTCTGTGAGTGTGTGTGTGTGTGTGTGTGTGTGTGTGTGTGTGTGTGTGTGTGTGTGCTTGCATGGGGAGGGACACAGATGTTTGTGCTGCTGTGAATGTACATGGATGCTAGATGTTGATGTTGAGTGTCTTTTTCCATTGCTTTCTACCTTACACATTGATGCAAGGCCTCAGTTGGACCCAGAGCTAGCCAGCTCCCTCTAGTTCTGTCTCTGCTTCCCACACATTGGATTGCAGGGGTGCTGCCTCCCTGCCCAGCTGATATTTTTTTTTTTTTTTTAATTGAACCCAGGTCCTCACAGCTGCACAGCAGCTGCTTTACCCACTGGGCGTCTCCCAGCCTCCTGTTTGGTTGTAAACAGTAAAAGCCTTACTTCATTTGTTAAAATTTGTCATGGTCTTTATAAATGATGTGACCTTCGGAAAGACGGGGGGAAAATTGCAATAGTTTTCAAGATATGTCTGCACAGGGTTTTTGTAACTGTTTGAAGTAACGAATTTATTAAAAGGAGTTGGGACAAGAGGGAATTAGAACATCCTAGGAAGGTTTTGAAAACTTCTACCATTCTTGAAGAAATGTTTAATGTGTCATGGGTATAGTACTGAAGGTTCTTTATTTACTATCTCATTTAAAAGGATTTATTTATATTTATTTATTATTATTTTGCCATTTTCCCTTTTATTGAAAATAGATTTTTTTCTCACATAATATATTCTGATTATGGTTTTGCCTCCCCTGCTTCCAGTTCCTCCCCACTCCCCTTCCATATGGGTCTACTTCCTTTCTCTGTCTCATTAGAAAACAGATGGGCTTCTAAGGGATAATACTAAAGTAAATATAATATATTCAAATATAATGAAGTAAGAACTAACCCATCACGAGCTGGACAAGACAGACCAACAAGAAGAAAAGAGCCCAAGAGAAGGCACAAGAGTCAGAGACCCACTTGTTTGCACACTCAGGAACCCTACAAAACACTAAACTGGAAGCCATGATGTAAGCACAGAGGACCTGCTGCACATAGACACAGGCCCTGTGCGTGCTGCCTTGGTCTCTGTGAGTTCATATGAGCTTTGCTAGAGGGCCTTGTTTTCTTGGTGTCCACCATCCCCTCTGGCTCTTATACTCTTTTCACTTCCTCTTGCCCAAGGTTTCCTGAGTCCTGAAGAGAGGAATTTGATGGAGACATTTCAAGATCTATTACTCTTTATATAGTGTCTGACTGTGTGGGTCTCTGTATTTGTTCCCAGCTGCTGCAGGAGGAAGCTTTTCTGATGATGGTTAAACAAGGCACAATCTATGTGTATAGCAGAATGTCATTAGGAGTCATTTTATTGCTCCTTTTTGTTTTTGCTCCTTTGGAGGGCCCCTGCCACCCAGCTCCCAAATAAATCACACACGGAGGCGTATTCTTAATTATAAATGCCAGGCCTTAGCTTGGCTTATTTCTTCCCAGCTTTTCTTAAATTATCCTGTCAACCTTGTGCCTTTGGGCTTTTACATTTTTCTATTCCTGTATACCTTTTCTTTCCTTCTTACTCTGCTGCTTGCTGTGTGGCTGTGTGGCTGTGTGACTGTGTGGCTGCGTGGCTGGTCCTTGACATCCTCCTCTCCATGTTCTTTTGCTCATTCTCTTGTTCCTTGATCTTTTTTTTCTCCTTCCCACCCCCCAGATTTCTCCTCCTACTTGTTCTCTCTGCCTGCCAGCCCTTCCTATCCTTTCTGCTGCCTCACTATTGGCCATTCAGCTCTTTATTAGACCATCAGGTGTTTTAGACAGGCAAAGTAACACAGCTTCACAGTTAAACAAATGCAACATAAAAGAATACAACACATTTTTGCATCATTAAACAAATGTTCCACAGCATAAACAAATGTAACACATTTTAAAATAATATTCTACAACGCCTTTTTTGTTTGTTTTAGAGCAGTAGTATTTTGTTTTATCCTAGGTTCCTGGGCTATCAAGTTTCTGTTCCTGGTTACCTAAACAGTGTTAGGTATGGGTTCCATCTCATGGGGTAGGCCTTAAGTCAAATCACATGTTGGCTGGTTATTCCCACAAGCTTTGTGCCAGCATTGCCCTATCATATGTTGCTGGCAGGACACTGTTGCAGGAGAATCGTCTGTCCAGCCAATCCACTGTACCAATAAATCTAGGATGGAGTCAGCAATTGGCTGACTGGAATTAGTCTTACTGTTCTTGGAGGACTTTTCAGGGTGTCTAGAGAGGACAGGAAGAGACTTGGGAGGAGTTCTGGTTGCAGGGGGAATTTTCCAATGAGAGAGGGTCAGACAATCGCTCTGCTTTTCTTGGATTTTTCAGGTCTTTATCTCAATTCCAACTCTCAAATTTTTATTATACTAGAACAAATTAGGTAATCATTTGCCATTACTATTCCTCAAATGGCTCTTAATTTTAGCTGTCTGTCTCCATATCTCCTCCCTCATCCTCTCTCTCCTCCCCCTCTTCATATGATCTTCCTGTTCCAACCCCACCCATCCATCCATAAATATTTATTCTATTTCCCTTTCCTAATGAGATCTATCTGCCCCTCACCCACACATTCTGTACCTAACCTCCATGGTTCTATGGATTGTAGCTTGGTTATCATTGATAACACCTTGTATATCCACACATAAGCAAATACATACCATACTAGTCTTTCTGGGTCTGGGATAGCTCCACTCAGGATGATTTTTTTCTAGTTCTGTCCATTTACCTGCAAATTTCATCGTTTTAACTGGCTGAGTAATACTGCTTTGTGCAAATGTACCACATTTTCTTTATCCATTTTTCTGTTGAGGGACATCTAGGTTGTTTCCAGTTTCTGGTTATCACAATAGAGCAGCAGTGAACATGGTTGAGCTAATGTCTTCTGTGCTCTTATGAAACAGTTTTGTGTATCTGCCCGGCAGTCATACAGCTGAATCTTGGGGTAGATTTATTCTCATCTTCCTGAGGAACCACCACATTGACTTTATAGTGGCTGTACACATTTCCATTCCCACCAGCAATGAATGAGTGTCCCCCTTACTCCTCGTCCTTGCCAGTGTGAGCTGCAAATATCTGTTAGGTCCATTTGGTTTATGTCAGTTAGCTTCAGCATTCTCTGTTTAGTTTTGTCTGGATGATTTGTCTGTTGGTGAGAGTGAGGTATTAAAGTCTCCCACTATCAATGTGTGAAGGTCAGTAAGTGATTGAAACTGTACTAGTGTTTCCTTTAGGAACTTGACTGCCCCTGTGTTTGTTACAGAGATGCTAAGAATTGAACGTCCTCTTGGTGTGTTTTTTCTTTGGTGAATATCTAGTGGCCTTCTCTATCTTTTCTGATTGGTTTTGGTTTGAAATCTGTTTTGTCAGATATTAAAATAGCTATCCCAGCTTGCTTCTTAGATCCATTTGCTTGGCATATCTTTTTCCATCCTTTTACCCTGAGGTGATGTCTACCCTTGATATTAAGGTGTGTTTGTTTCTTGGATGCAGCAGAAGGATGGATCCTCCTTTTGCACCCATTGTGTTAGTCTCTATTTGCTTTTTTTAAATGACTGGCATGTAACTAGATGTTTGCCTGACTATATCACATTTCATCTATTCTCTTAATGGACATGTAGTTATTTCCAAATTTGTTTTTTTCTGTAATACTTTAAGTTAATTCTTTGGGGATTTTATATATGTATACTGTTGTAGAATATTATTTTAAGGTATATTGCATTTGTTTATGTTGCATTTAACTCTGAGAAGCTGTGTTACTTTTCCTGTCTAAAACACCTGATAGTCTAATAGAAATCTGAACGGCTAATAGCAAGGCAGGAGAAAGGATAGGTGGGGCTGTCAGGCAGAGAGTATAAATAGAAGGAGAAATTTGGGAGGGAAGGAAGAAGAGTGAGAAAAAGGAGGAGGACTTCAGAAGCCATCCATCCAACCTTCCAGCTACACAGCCAGACATGGAGACGGAAAGAGAAGCTATACAGAAATAGAGAAAGGTAAAAACCCAGAGGCGAAAGGTAGACTGGATAATTTAAGTTAAGCCAAGTTGGCAAGAAACAAGCCAAGCTAAGGATGGACATTTATAATTAAAAATAAGCCACTGTGTGTGATTTATTTGGGAGGTGTTTGGTGGACCCCCCACCAAAGAGCCAAAAGAACAAAGAGTATAAAGAGTAAAAAACAACCAACAACAGTTTGGCATTCCAATGTGGGGCTGGAGTAAAAGAAAATCTAACAACAATATACTATGTATTTTTTATCATATTCACCCTCTACTCCTCCCCCTAACTCTTGCTGAATCCATGCCCACATCCCAACTTCATGTCTTTTTTTTTTTTTTTAATAAACTCACTGAGTTCATTTTGTGCTGCTCGTATATGCATAACTGTGGGGCCATCTAGCACAGCTGATCTACCAGGGACCACATCCTCCCCTAGCAGCTATCAGCTGTCACCAGCCCCTCAGCTAGGGGTGGGTACCCGTGAGCCCTTCCAAATTTTTATTTATTTTATAGTGTTAAGGTGGTTGTTCTAAGATATGCAACCAGAATAAAATTGCTAGGTCATGTGACGATTTGATAGCAGGAAGAAATACCAAATTGTTTTCCAGTGAGATTGTATAGTTTGAACTTCCCTGTAAAGATTCAGTTTTTCTATGTCTTTGCCAATATTTGCTATTGTTAGGATTTTGGGTGGGATCGAACCCAGGGCTTCAAATATGTTAGGCAAATATTTTACCTGTCAGTTACAGCCCAAACCCAGACATTTTTTTTTTTGAGATATATATCTTCTAGCTATGTAGACCTGAGCTCAAGGTAGCCTATTACTTACAGTTCTCCTGCCTTTACATCCTGAGTGCCAGGATGTATGCTAGCTCAGACTTCTTGATTTTGTTTTGTTTTTTTTTAAAGAGATTTTGGGATCTGAGATGCTGTCTTACTACAGTTTTAAAATATATTTCCCCAATTGTTCACCTTTCTATACTCCCGATACTCTTGGATCCTCCTTCTCTAATGCTTTTAAAGGCCGAATCCGGCCACTTGTTAGTCCATTTTGATTGTGATCACTTTCTTCTTTGATCTACATGGATTAGGATAATCACTCACAAATGATTTCACTCACTTTAGCCTTTGGCCCTATGGTCCTTTTGGTATTCTCCTCTCATGGAGTTAGAGCCACAGCCTTGTTCCTTCTGTGACTTGACTTACTTTCCAGGCTGGGTCTTGCCCTGCCCACCTTCCTCCGTGCACTGCCCTCGAGTCTCACTTCTTCCAGCGGCATATTTATTGCATGAATTTGGTGAATAAATGCTCCTATCTATCTATCTATCTGTCTGTCTGTCTGTCTGTCTGTCTATCTATCTATCCATCTATGTATGTATGTATGTATGTATGTATCTGTTTATCTATCTATCTATCTAT